>CP139503.1:369114037-369335009 GCA_021014915.2 Artemisia tridentata subsp. tridentata
AATTGCACAATGCAATTGGTATGAAAGTAAATATTGTATATCTTTGAGTTTATTTTTCGTGTGTTTACTACTTTCGCTATTACAGTTATTTCTGAAAGTATGAAAAGTATGGAAAAAATTATCCGGAAAGAAAGTGATAGAAAAGTTGTGAAATTTTACACAATATATGTTGATGTGATAAAAAAAAAAAAAAAAAAAAAAAAAAAAAAAAAAAAGAGGAAAAGTTGGAAGTTTGTTTTAACCAACTTATGTAAAGTTTTGTACTAAGTGGGCGATATCACCACTATTTGTTGTATATTATATTTATGGATTGAATGGGAGTTGGCCATTATGGGAACGCCAACTAAGGTTATTCTTTGATTGAGATCTTGTTGAGTATAATTCGTGTCTACCTAAAGCGTGTGTTTCAAGTGTTAAAGCGTGAGTTATTCAATGATATTAGTCTTATTCATGGGATGGTTGGGAAAGTAATTTACCACACTTAGGATTTTAATTTATCTGTTTTGTTTATTTTTCATTTTACACCAATTTGTATCCCAAATATTATCCATACCCTATATTATTCTTTATCCAAACCTTTGATTTATTAAGATTAGGGATTTGAGCAATCTTAAGTATCGTAGTCGTGGATTCGGCTATGTATTTATGATTTTGTCGCCCTTTTTGATATAATATTATTGGTAAAGATTACTTGGTCCTATCTTTAGCCTATTCGAGTTAAGGATTTGAGCAATTGCAAGTATCGTGTTCGTGGATTCGATCATGTATTTGTGATTTTGTCGCCTTTTCTGGAATTTGAGATCGATAGAGATTAAGAAGAATGATTAACCCTTAATCTACAAACCCTTTTTACCGCTTTAGACTTGTTATTCCTTGGCTTTAGTGGGGGAGATGCGTATACTTGCCAAGCTTATGATAGAATATTCGTCACGACTGGACAGTTAAACGATTAGATTTGCTTTTATCAAAATATTTTATTTTATTTCTAATTCGTTAAGTGTTTGGTTGTGTGATTATGACAAAACGAATACATGCTTAAATATAAAAATAAATCATAATATCTTTTAGGATACATTTTCATAAGATTTATTCTAAGGTTTACTTGGGGACAAGTAAAGTTCAAGTGGGGGGATATTTGATGAACTCAAATAAGTACATTTTATTACCATCATTTATCCTATTTATTTGACTTGTTTTATTATATTATCTGTGAGAATTGATACGTTAATGTTTACTTTTGTAATTCTCAGGTAAAAACAAGTATTATGTGAAACTTGGCGATTTTGGACTAATTATGGAGCAAAACAAGCAAGAAGTTAAGAGTCTACTGAAATGTACAAGATCAAGATCATTCTGCTCCAGATACGCCGCATCCTACTTCGTACATACGGCGCATCACTATCAAGATTTCACAAGTTATAATTCAAGACGGCAAAGAACATGCGCCGCATAGAGAAATGAAGTTACGCCGCATCTTCTGGCGGTGTACGAATATTCCTGAATATATTAATCTTGGACCCCACGCGAAGTTAAGTCAATGCGCCGCATCTACTTATTCAATGCGCCGCATCTAACCCTCAGACATAAACTATAAATACCCCAAAGTCAGACGAATGCCGGAGGTTGTGCAGTGCAATATACCGAGACAGAAGAAACCCTAGGACGAAGTCAGACGAATTAGCAGCACAAGACACACCTTGAACGAAGATACAAGAGCTGTAAGAAGGTCCTGCATGTATTCAATTCATTAAGTAGTTTTGTTTTATTGTATTAGTACACTTTAATTCATCAGGATTGATGGGCCGATTCCATGTGACTACGGAAAACCATGGGCACCCCTTAAAATTGCTTTCCCATTAATTAAAGTTTATATGTTGATGTCTTTGGTGACTTTTATTAGTGCATTGATAACCTCTGTGTCTAGCTGAGCATTGCTTGGGTCGCCATGCCCCTTCCTCGCCTATTTATTTTAGTGTGTCTTTAATAAAAAGGATAGACATAAGTAATCATTAAGGGTTTACTCGCCGATAAGATTAGAGCCAACGAGAAAGGTTTAACTCTCGGTGCGTCGCATCGAACTATACACTTTATATAAAACTAGCAATAAAACAAGTGACAAGCTACTTAATTATCAGGACAGGTCTTCTTATTGTCTCAAGTATTTATCTGTGTACGTGTGTGCTAATCGCTGATTCGTGCCTATTAGTTTAGTTTATATTTAATCATAACCAAACCGTGCCAGTCTCTCAGGCTGAACCCCCTTGCGTTAGATTAGGTTGTATAGCTAACTTAAGATATTAAAATACTGATTAGAATAACTAGATAATACGTTCCACTCTTAGTGATCGACACTCTACTTACCATTATATTCATACTGACCGGGTACACTGCTCGTTAAAGTGTGTGTTATTGATAAGTCGGCTAAATATAAATTTAAAACTTGAATACTGCTAAAACCACAACGACACATCACGCGCGCACCAAGTCTTTGGAGCCGCTGCCGTGGTTATAAAAATTAGTGCAATACACACGCACATCATTGATCAAGGCAAGAACGACTGAAAGACGATTACTTTGAAGATCATAATGCATGAATGAACATTGAATGAAGACTATACTACAACGACACACAAAGTTCAAGACGTTGAAGAAAAAAGACCAATCACTGGGAGCATCATGGAAATGACCATCCCTTAGGGGGAGATTGTTAGCATTTATATTTTAGTCAAGTGATGGTCATTTGTATTGTATAACACTAGTGTGTCATGTAGTTCATGTAAGTCTAGAAGAGTTGGGCTTTTGATAGTATAAGTTGTAAGAAAAACACATGTAATGCCTAAGCCCATCAAAAGCCCAACCGAAAAGCCCATAGAACATCTAGGGCGTCATTTTCACACTATATATACACACTCTCACCCTCATTTCCATTGTGCCTCATAGTGTTGTCTAGGTGAGAGTGTGTAGTGTGTGTGTTCTCTCATTGTTTGTTTGTTGGGAACACGTTTTGTATTATTCAAGTATTGATCATATTGTATTAAGGTTGCTTAGGCCTTTAGGTTTGTTATTAGGCCCAGCCCGTGTAGAAGGCCCATGGGCTGTGTCGTTTATTTAGTTTATCATGTTTATTTATGTATTTTTAGAGTAATTAGGGATACAAGCCCAAGTGCATGTAAAAGTATAAATACCCCCTCCCACCTTAGGGAGAGGGGTTGGTTGATGAAGTTCTACTTATGTGTGTTAATATGTGTTTATCATCTTCCACTCTCTTTCTCTCTCTAGCTTTCTCTCTCTAGGATTATAGGGTAATTAGTGGTTAATTATAGTAGCTTAATTCATAAAAGTATTAGAACATCAAGTGGTATCATTCGCCTAGGGGTAATTTAGGTTGTTAGAAGATTAGATCTAAGAAAAAACTAAGAAATCCGTATATTTAGAATCATCAGACAAGTTACTGTTCATCAGAGATCTAAGAGTCGAACGAGGGGTATTTGATCGAACAAGTTTTGCAGTCGAACAAGCAGAGTGATCGAAGGAGCATTCAGTCGAACCAGCAAGTTTCATCGAAGGAGCAACCTCATCGAAGTAGCAGTCATCGAACGAGCAAAAAGGGTAGTCGAGTTAGACTTACTCTTCCAATTGATCGAACGAACTTGTTGATCGAACGAACTTGTTGATCGAACGAGCATTTTTGATCGAACGAGCAAACTTGATCGAACCATCAAATTTGATCGAACAATCATCTTTGATCGAACGAACAATTTTGATCGAACCATGTAAACTGATCGAACCATCAACATTGATCGAACCACCTACTTGATCGAAGGAACCAACTGATCGAAGGAGACATTTGATCAAAGGAGAATCCTAATCGAACTAGAACCCTGATCGTAGGAGAACCCTGATCGTAGGAGAACCCTGATCGAAGGAATCATTTTGATCGAAGGAGCAGTCTGATCAAAGCAGTTGATCGAACCAGAATTTCTTGGATTTCTTACGAGACTAATCGAGTTTCTAATCTTTCAACAACAACCGTCTTTATCCTTTAAAGATCCTTAACCAACAAAAGCTACTACACGATGTCTCAACCACCACACTTTAATTACTACTACCAGCTATAGCAATATCCTCAACAACAGCAATACTCTCAACAACAACAACAATTTCCTCAACAATATCAACAACACCATGCATTTGTGCAACAACATCAATTTGTTCCCCCACCACAACTATCCCCACAACAAATAATGCAACAAAATTACCTTCAGAACAATCCTTCAGTGTCCAGGGAACCTCACTGGTTTCATAAGATGTGTGAAGCTATAAGCAGTCAGCAATCACGTCATGAGGCTGGAAATCAAGATACTCCACCCATGTTGACACCTGGAAACTATGTGCAGTGGGCAAGTAGGTTTCTCCGATTCATTGAACTCCGCAAACCCCATGGACCGTATTTGAAGCATGTCATCACTGTGGGGCCCTTTCCCGAACCAGTAATTGTTGTTCCAGCAACTCCTGAAAGAGCAGAAACATCCACTCCCGTTGCTGTTTCTAGCTATACAACCGAACAAGCCTTACAACAAGAAGCAAATGGAATGGCAATGACATTCATCCTTCAGGGAATTCCAAATCCCATCTATCGAAGTGTTGATGCTCAGAAGACTGCAAAGGACATGTGGGAGCATGTGCATCTTCTGATGGAAGGAACAGAGCTCAATCAGGAAGACCTTGAATCTAAATTGTACACGGAATTCAACAATTTTGTTATGGAACCAGGAGAAACAATCGAATCATACTACCACCGCTTCACCAATGTTGTTAATGACCTTGATCGTTATGACATGAAGTTTCCAAGGATTGCAATCAACTCCAAATTTCTGGGATGCCTAGGTCCTGAATGGCAGAAATATGCAACATTTGTTAGGCAATCAAAGAAGATTGGTGAGATCAAATATGGATTGATTTATGATTTTCTCAAACAACATCAATCAGAGGTGGACAAAGAAGTGGCAGCAAGAGGAGGTTTCATACCAGGACCACAACCTAACTCGCTTGCACTAATGGCTCAACCAAAATTCTCTCTACCTTCTCAGGAATTTGGAAACTCATCTTATCAACCAAGCTTTCAACCTCAAAACCAACTTGTCCCATATGAAGCACCATCTCAACAATCAGGCAACCAAATGGTAACCTATAACAACACTGACTCCAACTTTTACACAAACAGTGAATATGATAAAGAAGAAGATGCATTCAACTCACTAAATGAAGCATTTGGGTTGATTGCAAAAGCGTTTGGGAAATTTACAAACAAGTCAAACAATCAACTTCGTTCATCCTCAAATACAAGGAATCAGGCAGTTATTAATGATGGTCGGGTAGAAATCCAGAACAGATCATCAGGGAGATTTGGTTCAGGGAACAGAGGAGGTTATGAGGCACAAAGGTTTCAAGCTGGAGAACAAAGGTTTCAGTCTGGGGGTAATAGGAATTATATGGGGGCAGATCCGAACAGGAATCAATTGAATGGAAAGGAATCAAAAGGTATTGCAAATACTTCAATCACATGCTACAACTGTGGAGGGAATGGTCATATGGCTACTGCATGTCCAAAGCCTCGTACTATGGGCAATGCATATCACAAAGAAGCTCTCTTGATGGCACTTAAGGATGAGAAAGCAAGCTTAATGAATGTGAAAGAACAAAGCTTCATGGCAAATGCAGATTCAGATGATGATATGGAAGATCTTGAGGCAAACGCAGCTGTAATGCTCATGGCAAATATGCAGGAAATGAATATGTCCGAGACAGGCCCGGTCTACGATACTGACGGTCTTTCTCAGGTACATGATCCACAATGTTTACTACATGAGATTGCTTCACCTTCCGCATCTTCATCCTCAAGTGAAATTCTGTTCAAAATGATTCACCATTCTCATCTTCTTTAGATAATCAAATCAACACTGATATATCATTTGATGATGATAGAACAGTTGTCTCATTTGATGATCCAATAGAAGATGACAATCATGATCAGATTGAACAAAATGAGCATTTGACTAATCAAGATTCGGAGCTTCAGGCCTTGCTAATGTCCACCCAATCACAAATAGAGAAGTGCAATGAAATTAATCAAACCTTAAAAGCCAAAATTGCAGTACTATCTCGGGACAATGAGTGCTATAAACAACAACTTTCTGGATACCAAAAACAAGAAAAACGTGAACAATGTTTTGAAATCGCTTTCCAAAAAGAATATGTCAAAGTTCAAGATTTGCAAAACCAAGTACGTGAATTAACCGATTCTAAGGCTGAGCTTCTCTCTCAAAAAGAAAAGGATCAATTTGAATTCAAAAAACAAATTGATTCCTTAAATTCTGAGCTGTTAAAAACTCAATCTGAGCTTTCAACTTCTCAAAATCAACTTCTTGAGGAAAAGCAAGCCAGCAGCAAACGTGTTGATTCATATCTTGAGGAAATCGTCACCTTGGAAGCACAAGTTAAAGAATTTCAAAAAATTGTGTATAAAAATGGTGAAACCATCACTCAAATCCAACAACTAACGGTAAAACCAAATCCGAAAGGACACGGATTTGCCCTTGGTAGTGATTACCCACGTTGTCTCTCAAAAGCACTCAGTAAAAATCCCAAGATATACAATGCAGAACTATTGTTTGATGATACCTTTGAACGTGTTGTGATATATGGCAATGATGAGGAAATTGATGATCTTGAACGTCCAAACAAGTTTGAGAGTCGATCAAAAAGAAATCTTTCAAACAAAGATCCTTTAAAAGCAAAAGATTTTTCAAAATATGATTATGATTACAACGCAAGACCTCATATAAGCAAATCATTTGTGCCACCAAAAGATAAACCAGAACAAACGTTGTTAAAAACCTACATGAATACCTCTTCTTCAGTAAATTCTGTGTCCCAAACAGATGCACAAATCACAGATTCTTTGACAGAGGAAGATGTTAATCCAGAAATGCCTACAGCTTTTAAAATTCTTAAATATTTTGAGACATTTATGGAGGACATCAAATTTTTAGAAAATGAAATTGAGTTTAACTCAAAAATCACCGTCTCCGCTTTTTTCTCTCCTATGGAGAAAGAAAAGCGAGATGTTCTTCAAAACAAAATTTTACCTCACGTCAATCATCTGAAAAAATGTGCAACTCAATGGGAAGAGGATTTACAGACAGAAATGGTATCTATGAAGGACATTTTCAAAGCAAAAGACGTCATAATTCATAAACAAAATCTTCACAAACAATATTTGAAAAATGAAGTTGATCGACTCTTGCAAAATGTTCTTAGTCGTGACGTTGTTTCTGTGTTGATGAATGCACTTTATGAATCTGGTAATGAGTGTCTTATGAAAAATCATGCTGTTGATAAAGAGATGTTGCAAATAGAAATTGAGAATCTAGTGAAAGAGAATGAGAATCTCTCTCTTATTAACAATGATGTGGAAAATAAAGTTTTTCAACTTCAAAAAAGACTTGACTGGTGTCAAAGTCAAAGTGCAAACTTTGAAATAGAACTCCAAAATCTGAAACTGTCTTTGTCATTTCAAAACAGTCATGAACCAAAAAATCTTGACTTAAATGATAGTGATGTCTTAAGACACAAACTGTTTGTATATGAAAATAAAATCGATGAGATTACTCAAAACAGAAACAAAATAGTTTACCTCAACAGACGTTTGGATTCACAAAATCAAGAGTTACGACACATCATTGTTGATTTGAGTAAGAAACTCAAAGTTTTAGAAATAGGCAAAACCAAAGTTCATAAGATTGTACCAAGGATGCAAAAAGTAGACAGCGCACCTAAGAATGCATCATCAAAGACAACCACTAATGCTCTTACTTCACCTTCCACAGGATTAGTTGACACATCTAAGGGTAGAAGATCAAAGACCACAAAGAGACCAAAAAAGACTAGTATCTGGCTACCTAAGAGTGGAACATCTAAGATTGGAGAAGTTGAAGTTAATGCATCTAGTGAGAATAAGAAGCATGTTATGTCCAAAATAGAATCTAGCTTGGTTAAGTGTAATTCTACAAAAGATGTAATGAATGCTGAATCTTTAACAGTTATGAATGATGTTAATGCTTCTTGTGTGTGTTGTCATACTAGTATCTTATCTGGTAATCATCAAAAATGTGTTGCTAAAACTTTGCTGAAGAGAAAAGCGAAACGAACTAGTGGCCTCCCTAAGCCTAACACAGTTGCCAAATCAATTTTAGGGAATCCACCACTAGAAGTTTCAAAGCAGACCATAGTTGCACCTATAGCAAATCCCAAAAAGAACAAAACACCTAGCACATTCCTTAGGAAGAAATCAGAAAGTAGTAGGAAATGGCAACGTTGGCTAGAGAACACAGCAAACTTTAAATGGGTACCTAAGATACTTAAATCATGTGTTTCTAACCCAATGGGTCCAACCGTTACTCCATCTGTTTCTACTAATTGTGATGCAGGTGGTTCAAATCGTTCTATGGATTGTTGATAGCGGTTGTTTCCGACACATGACCGACAATCTCAAGCTTCTCAAAAACTTCATTGCAAAGTTTATAGGAACGGTCAGGTTCGGGAATGACCACTTCGCCGCAATCATGGGTTATGGCGACTATGTAAACGGGAACATCGAAATAAGTCGTGTGTACTATGTTGAAGGTCTGGGTCACAATTTATTCTCGGTTGGTCAATTCTGCGATGGAGACTTAGAAGTAGCATTTAGGGAGAAAACCTTCTTTATTCGTGATCTTCAGGGAAATGATCTGATGAAAGGAAAACGGGGAACTAGTCTTTACACCATCTCCTTTGAAGGAATGACAGCTTCGACTCCTATATGTTTACTCTCCAAGGCTCATCCCACGAAAGCATGGTTATGGAATAAACGATTGTCTCATCTCAATTTCAAAACCATGACCGACCTGGCAAAGAATAAATTGGTAGAAATGGCTTCTGAGCAAGACCGCTTGGAACCCGCACACAACCGTTTGAACTTCCCAGAATCTTCAGCTGAACCATTACCTTTCAAAAGGAAAGATCTGGAAGATCTGTTTGCTCCTATGTTTGATGACAGTTTGGTTAACAGTGCGTCAGAGGCTTCCACAAGTTCCGCTGCTCAACAACTCCCAAATCAAGCACCTGATTCATCAGCATCTACCTCTACAGTAGTTGCTGACGATGCACCACAATCTGAACCATCATCATCAATGGATAAAACACCTCAACCAGCAGTTGAAGATTCTTCCTCCATTTCTAACAAAGTTCCAACACCACCAGATTTTGACGGAAATGCCTTTTTCAATCCATTTTCTCCACCCCCAACCATTCCCGAACCAGGAGAATCTTCCTCGAGCAACATGGAACCGTCAAATCTGAATCACAACATTCAACACTACCCATCTACTCATAAATGGACAAGGGATCATCCGTTAGTTAATGTGATTGGCAATCCAGATAACCCAGTTATGACAAGACAGAAACTCCACACAGACGGTGAAACCTGCATGTACGCTCTCACCGTTTGTCAAGCTGAACCAAAAAATATTAAAGAGGCCATGACTTATGACAATTGGATTGAATCAATGCAAGAGGAGTTGGATCAGTTCAAAAGATTGGAAGTCTGGGAACTCGTTGAAAAACCAGATGGAGTTTATGTTGTTGGCTTGAAATGGATCTGGAAAAACAAACTGGATGCTGACGGCACGGTTATTCGTAACAAGTCTCGGTTGGTTGCTAAAGGGTATTGCCAAGAAGAAGGAATTGATTTCGAGGAATCTTTTGCACCAGTGGCTAGGCTTGAGGCAGTTAGAATGTTTCTGGCATACGCGGCTCATAAGAACATTACGGTTTATCAAATGGACGTGAAAACAACATTCTTGAACGGACAGCTTCGTGAAGAGGTGTATGTATCACAACCTGACGGCTTAGTGGATCCAGAACATCCTATTCACGTATACAGGCTTAAGAAAGCCCTCTACGGCCTTAAACAAGCTCCGAGGGCCTGGTACGATAAACTTTCAGCATTCCTTATTGCTAATCATTTCACTAAAGGATCTGTAGACCCGACTTTGTTTATATAAAAACACGGGGAGGACATTCTCATCGTACAAATTTATGTGGATGACATCATTTTTGGGTCTACCCATAAAAAGTACTCAAATGCTTTTGCAAAACTTATGAAACAAAACTTTGAGATGTCCATGATCGGTGAATTAAACTTTTTCCTAGGATTACAAGTTCACCAATCACCCCGTGGTATATTCCTTAGTCAGTCTAAATATGCACAAGAGATATTAAAAAAGCATGGCATGACATCTAGTGACACCTATAACACCCCTATGTCGTCCTCATCCCCGAAGCTAGATGCTGACATACATGGGAAACCCACTGATCCTACAAATTATCGTAGTATAATTGGGTCTTTCATGTATCTCACCGCTAGCAGACCGGATGTTGTATTTGCCACATACCTATGTTCACGCTATCAGTCTAAACCAACAGAAAGACATTTATCTGCTGTTAAAAGAATCCTTAGATACATCAAGGGAACCATTCATTTGGGGATTTGGTATCTAAAGGATTCTGGTTTTGCACTAACTGCTTTTTCAGATGCGGATCATGCGGGATGTATTGATACAAGAAAGAGCACATCCGGTGGTGTTCAATTCCTAGGTGATAAGCTGGTGTCCTGGCAGTCAAAGAAGCAAGATTGTATGTCTCTATCATCCACAAAATCAGAATATGTAGCCATGTCTGCCTGTTGTGCTCAAATCATTTGGATGCGATCACAACTGATGGATTATGGTTACATATTCAACAAAATCCCGATGTACTGTGACTCCAAAAGTGCTATCGCTATCTCGTGCAACACAGTGCAACATTCCAAGTCCAAACACATCGCTCTCAGATATCACTTCATCAAGGAGCATGTGGAGCAGGGTACCGTTGAGTTGTATTTCGTGGGAACGGAACACCAATTGGCGGAT
Organism: Artemisia tridentata subsp. tridentata; assembly: GCA_021014915.2. NCBI lineage: Eukaryota > Viridiplantae > Streptophyta > Magnoliopsida > Asterales > Asteraceae > Artemisia > Artemisia tridentata. The sequence continues at coordinate 369,125,047 of CP139503.1, forward strand.
CTTTTCACGAAAGCCTTACCTCATGATCGTTTTGTGAAACTGGTTCACCAAATTGGAATGAGATGCTTGACTCCTCAAGAATTGACGAACTTCCTCAAGAACAACTAATCAAGTCAAGCTCTCACACTATCTTATACATAATTATTTAAAAAAAAAAAAAAAAAAATTAGATGTGCAAAAGTAAATTTTCATCAAAATATGATTTCAATCTTTCAAATTCTTTCCGATATTTCAAACATTGATCATATTTTGAGGGGGAGATATTTTTGCACATCGACCTTCTTATTTCGTCATCTTTATCTTCTTCATGACCATTATTTGTCTAAGTTGATTAACAGGGCCTTAAAAGAATAATAGATTGGACATAAAGGGTTAAAAGTGTCAACTTATAAAACTAAGGTTAACTTTGGACTTAAATTTCATAGAAAGACAAGTTTGAGGACCCAAGTTGTCACATGTTGAAAGTTGTTTGGGTTATAAAATGCCTAGTCTGACCATTAGTCAAACACACACAAACACACACCCCCTTTTTTCCCTCTCACTCTAAAACCCTTCTTTGCCCGCCTCTTTAATCGAACGAACAAGATTTTCAAGACTCTTAATTTTTCATAACTTGTAAGCCTATTAATTCGATTAAGTATGAAAAATAACTGCTTATCTGTTTGAAACTGAGGATTAATCTCTTCTTTTACAAAGTTAGGGTTTCGGTACTTTTCAAATCGAATTGGGGGTTTATTAAATATTGTTATGTGATTCGATTGAGTGATTGTAATTGTGCTTAACAGGATTACATGTGTTATTGATTGTATTACACGAAAAAAGGAGAGTGTTATTGATTTAGGGTTCGAATAAATTGGTCGAACGAATGAAAAATTGGACTGATTGATTTTGTGGACTGAAAACTTGATGCATATCTGATTCTGAGGTGATTAAGGACTCAAGAAGATCATGTTATCTCCGAGTTAGGAGATAACATCCAATTTTGTCGAACGATTCGATTATAGTCGAACGACTCAAACTAGTCGAACGAATAAATTAGTCGAACGGCTAATTTATTCGAACGACTGATTTAGTCGAACGTCTAGTTTAGTCGAACGAACAGATTAGTCGAACGACTAATCTAATCGAATGACTAGTTTTATCGAACGACTAATCTAGTCGAACGACTATATTAATCGAACGACCAAACTAGTCGAACGATCTAATTAGTCGAACGACCAATCTATTCGAATGACCAATCTAGTCGAACGACTATATTAGTCGAACGATTACATTAGTCGATCGATTATATTAGTCGAACGATTACACTTATTGAACGAAAAAATTATTTGATCGAGTTTCCTTTAATCGAACCAGAAGTTAATCGAACCATAAGCTAGTCGAACCAGATTAGTTAATCGAACCAGATCAGCTAGTCGAACCAGATTAGTTAATCAAACCAGAGCATATAGTTGAATCAGAGTTAAAATGTGCAGATTGTAGCTATCCCTGTGACTAGCCATAGCTGATTGAAAGTTGAATCTGAAAGTGTGTCTGCTAAATCTTGAGTTTCTAGTGGTTATAATTGTGATTAGTCTATTGCCAAAATTGGAATATTACATCTGAAAGAGTGTGACCTTGTTTTATCAAAGTTGGTCTAGTGTATCAAATGAATGTGATTTGTGCTTTGTTGTCAAAGATGGTCCATTAACTGAGAATAAAATATCTTGTTCAGTCATGTATATTGTTGGGTATATGCTAAATGCTATATGTTCTACCTGGTTTTGTGTGCACTAAGGATAGTTTCATCATATCATTGTCATTTTTCTAACATATATACACTGTGCCCTAGGTATTGTTGTTGGTGTTTGCAATGAACAGATAAACCATGTCTCGCACCATGTCACAAGCATCCATCAACCGACAACCAGGAAATCCAGAAGGAAAGAAAAGACTGATTGGTTTCTGCAACTCAAGGATTGATTTCCAGAAGTTGAAGTGCCATGAAACTTGTCTCATTATCAGGGAAATTCTGGAAAGACACTTCATAAGGTCAACTTTGACTAAAACCGCCAGTGTACCTGAAATCTACCTGCATCAGTTCTGGGAATCATTGATCATTAGCGAAGAGAAAGAAAGCATGACAGTCACACTGGACAACTCAACAATCACCTTCCAAGTTGAAACCTTTAGATCAGTGCTAGATCTTCCAAGAGCAGACACAGGAGGTTTCACAACATTTCAGGAGGATCCCACTCTTGATGAGATGATTAAAACACTCCAGCTTATTGGTTATGTTGAAACAGAAGTCGAGATATCTTCAATTTCCAAAGTGGAGAGTAAATATTTTCCACAACCTTGGCAAACGTTATACTCAATAATCATCAACTGCATCACAGGGAAGGCTACTAGGTTGGAGCATCCGAGATTAGAACATCTGCAATTCTTCTGTGGAGTGATCAACCTCAAACACCTAGACTTCGCCAAACTTATCTGGAAGGACATGGTTTTCCTTGGCACCAAATTTCAACAAAGTGAAGATTCAACCCCCATTCCATTTCCAAGATTCACAAAACTTCTAATTTCACGCTCCATGTGAAATCACCCTGAGCTTAAACGTCCTTCAACTGAGAAAATGCATACTGAAGCACGAGACCGTATTTTCACCAAAGTTCTAAGCTACTCTTCAATTCAAGGGGCAAGAATTCCACCAAATCTGCTAAGTGAAGAACTCATGAACACAGAAGCTTACCAGAAATATGTTGAGGCAGTAAAAGCAGAAATGGTGGGAGGGAAACCAAAAGAAACAAAATCACCAAAGAGAAAATCTCAAGTTATCCCAGCTAGAGCCAAAACTTCTCGATCAAAGAAATCTGAGGTAGCTCAGAAAAAGAAAGTAGTCGCTAAACCGTCTTCAAAGATGCAACGCAGGGATGAAACAGATGATGATAACGATGAAGAAGAAGAAAGATTGGATCTAGAGAAAGGGAAAGGTGCTGAAAAATTCAAGTCTGCTTTAGCTACATCAGATAAGAGTCTACAACCTGGCAAGGGAAAATCAATCAAGTTCAATTCTCCTCGATTCTCTCCCATCCTAGAAACCCCAACTGAAAAAGAAGAGAGCAGAGCATTAAAGAAGACTAGAAAAGAAAGCTTACAGAAACAGGATGAGGAAGAAGAGAGATGAGCAAAACTAGGAAGAGGAGAATCTGCATCACATATGGTGGAACAATCAGAAGGATCAGAGGACCTTAAATCTACAACTCTTAGAAGTTTTGAAGAAGGTAGTGAAGGTTCTGATGCACATGATTAATCAGCTTCTGGTTCTGAAATTGAAGAAGGAAAAGATGATGAAGATGATAATGATGATGAAGATGATAATGATGATGAAGATGATAATGAAGAAGATGATGGTAATGAAGATGATGACGATGATGAAGATGAAAAAGTATATACAGACGATGATGGAAATAGTAAAGAAAGTGAGAAGGATTCACAGGAACAACAAGGCGAAACAAATGTACCTCCATCAACACCACCATCATCTGTGGGTCAGACCACAGTAGATTACAATGAGATGAAACAAAGGGTTCAAGCACTCGAAAATGAGATGAAACAAAAAGTACATGTACTCGAAGATAAGATGACAGAGAAATTTGAGACTGAAGATAAAGTACATGAAGAGATATATCAAAAGATCAAAGAAGTTGAAAACAAAGCAACAAAGACAGCTGAAGAAGTCAGTTCTCAAATAAACACAGAAGTCAAAGAGCATCTGGAAGAGTCCATTCCCAAGATTATCAAACAATACATTCAGAAGGACCTGGAAAAGATAGTTGCAAAGATGGTCAAAACAACATCAATCACGCTCAAAACAGTGCCACCGAAACCATCCAGATTAGAGAGCAAAAGAATGATGTTACAAGAGTTAGAAGATGACCCTAAAGAAGCTAAAGTTCGGGAAGCACTAATGGAATCCATCAGATAAGAAGAAGAGGCAGTTGTTGTACCAACAGAAACGTGCAAGCCCATCAAACCAACCAAACGACACCATGATGATGAACCGGATGCTCACGGAAAGAAAAGGAGAAAACCTTCATCTTCAACAGGTCAGTTGTTGTACCATCAATAAGAAGAAGAGGCAGTTGTTGTACCAACAGAAACGTGGAAGCACTAATGGAATCCATCAGATAAGAAGAAGAGGCAGTTGTTGTACCAACAGAAACGTGCAAGCCCATCAAACCAACCAAACGACACCATGATGATGAACCGGATGCTCACGGAAAGAAAAGGAGAAAACCTTCATCTTCAACAGGTCAGGCTTCTACAACACCCTCGTCTGGCACAACAAAGAAAAGCAGTCAAACAACATTTGTTCCTCTTGGAGGCGGAGCATTTGAAGCAACAGAATCCTTTGATGATCCAAGCTCGGATCATGAAAATCCAATTGCTCTGATTCAAATCCAAGAAGTAGTTGTTCCTTCGGCAACTGTTAAAGATGTTCCATTACCTGAGTGGGTCGATTCATCAGCTCCCAAGTATGATTGGTTTGATCAAATGGTTGACGCTTATTCTGACGATGAAAATGCTAAACTAGTGGAAGGATCAGTTGTAGACTTTGCCAAACGATTGAAAAAGGTGATAAAAGTCCAGCAACTGGGTCTGAAAGACGTCATCAGAGTTCGCAAAAGTGGATTCACGGAATTTGCAACTGTTTCAACAACGGAGCTGGAATTCGAGTACAACATTGATCAAGTAGCAAGAGCCTTGAACGAAAACATCAACTGGATGCAAGAACAATCATCTGTAGAACCGTTACCTCCTCGTGACTACACACAGCCGTTATCACTCGTTGGACCACCACACAACCTCAAGTTACCCACAACATACTTCTTCAACAAAGATTTGGACTACCTCATCTACGGCAATACAAACTCTGAGAAAAGATATGCCACATCAATCACCAAATACCCAGCGGCTAGGTATGCCTTAGAAGGTTTGGAAGAACAAATCAACAATCTTTGGAGCAGAAAGGTACAAAAGTATAATGAAGATGCTGTTTTTGGGATTCATCATTGGCCAAATATGCGGAGGTTGTACTACAAGTATATGATGGCCAAGAGAACGTCAAAAGACGAGGTATGGAGCAGGCATCGGATTCTATCTATTGTCAATGCTGAAACTGAACCTATGTATGGATACAACTTTCTGACGAAGATCATAGTAAGACGAAGTAATGATAAGGAGTATGTATTCACCGAAGCGGACTATCCTCGCCTTAACCCCCATGATATCGAGGACATGTATCTACTAAAAATTCAGGGAAAACTTGAACACCTCCCTGTACAGCTTCAGTACGATATCATCAACTCGCTTCTCATTTTCATCCGCAACATTGTGATCAGACAACGGGTTGAAGACGTTCATCTAGGAGTTGAAAGTTATCAAACCAAGATAAATCTCACCAAGCCAGACTTCTTACCTGCAAGTCTTCGTGATCAGCAGCCATACACTTTCGGGTACAAACCATTTGGAGTATACTATTATAGAAGGAGAGCTGGTACAAGACTTATGGGTTTCGAAGATCTTCGCAAGTTCAGTGACCCAACCATCCAACAAGTCAAATCTGAACTTGAGAAGATCTTAACGGACAAGAGGTTGGCTAAAGAATTGAAGTGGGGCAGGAAGGAGGAAAAACAAGCAATTAAGTTCGTAAAAAGGATAGATAAGAAGATCAAGTTTCGAGAACAGATGCGTCGGTTGGAGAGTTATGTTGGAGGTCGAGCGAGAATTCCTAACATTCTCACATTTCGCCGTCCCGAGTAATGACCACTGGTACTAATTCATGTGTCTTTTCATTTATTCATCATCTCATCAATATTTCATCACTGACTACGGCTTGTGCACACATATCAGTGTACAACCCGCTCTTGTATAGAAAGGACCCTGAGGTATGCTTCAGTGCCTCAATCCTAATCTAAGAAGCGAAAGCTTCTTTCTTATGAGCAGAATTAAATCAGAATGTTTTATCAAAGTTTTTCAACAATTCTGCTCATAAGGACAAGTACTCCCTTGTTAAGGGGGAGTATTTGAAAAATCTTTGTTCCAAATCTACAAACGTTCTTGACATTCTTCCACAAACACCTCAAAAAGAGCATATTTTAATCAAAAGTTTGTCAAAAAAAACATAATTATGCTATTTTTGAGGGGGAGAATGAAAATGTGATTAAAATATGGTGGAAGCAAAGATGATATCTCATGAGTATAAGACTCAAGAATTGACCCTCGAATTGACGATAACAACAGTCAGTAGTCGAAAGGACATATCCTGGACGGGTAATAATTTCAAGCCAGTTTATCTGGTGATGTAAACGTGTCTCGCAATGGATATGTCTGAGTAGAATGTACCAATTTCGAGCGATGATCTTTGAATCTGATCTGGACGGCTAATAATTTCAAGCCAGTCCAACTGGTGATGTAAGCGTGTCTCGCGATGATCAGGTTCACTGAAAATCAATCAATTCAAAAAAGTGTCAACTCTTCCCGACATATGCAGATTTTACTTTAACGAATATGAGCACATGTTAAGGGGGAGTTCTTCTGAAAATAACAAAACTCTCAAAGTGTAAACAAAATGTGTTTTACAATCATAAACACTTTGAGAGATTTTCAAAAGGTTTGGTATATGGCATCAATAGGATAGTCATGGTGATATAAGATGACTAAGGTTAGTTAAAACCGTCCTATGATCCGCCAGAGCCGGAGGGATCTACCCAAGGACAACACCAATAATTTAGAACTAGAAAGTCCTAGGTACGATTAAAAAAGGAGAAGTGAAATGAACGGAGAAAGAAAGGGTTGAAGAATTAAAAAGAAAAGCAAAAGAAAAGGGTGAAAAGAAATAGCCCTCCATTTGTTCAACCTTAGGGCAGACACCGGGTTCAATACATAATCTACTGGTTGACCGAGGATCACCGGTATTGAAGAATAAAGACGTCATGGACCCAGTGACGCACTGCACTAAACCTTCTAAGCCATTCAAGTGTCTCTCAAAAGGCACTTGTTTCATTCTCACGGAGAACCCTTCATCATCTATCGACCTCTCATTCCGAGTGTGTTGATATTGAAAAGGAGGCACTCTGCTCCATGCCTCTGATGACCAAACAAATGTGCACTTATCAAGTCTAGAGCCATGAGATTCATCAAAAGATCTCTTAGGAACACTTAGTATTACTTTGTTGTTCTACATCATGGGCAGCAGTTGTAAAATTAAGAAAGAGTCCTTCGCAAGATCTTAGCAATCTGCCAAGAACATTCTTGAGAGAATCACACATGTGAGTCTCAGTGATAGAATGGAAATCTTGCCAGGGTCAACATCAAACAGCCCTGACAGCAGGTCACTTCGGTAACTCCTTGTGGGTTACGCTTAGTGTTGGTTCCAAAATGGTCTACAGTCGTGTGGTGATCTCCAGCGACTCACTGAATCGTGGGTGCACTTCGGTGTGTCCATGTTAGCCCTTTCGGGGGTATCCGGTTCAGAACGGCTTGGGCAAGGATTAGAGAAAGTCTTCACTCTATGCTGTTGAGGATCTCGAAGTCTGAGCCTGTAAGTGCCGGTTGGTTCGTGCTGCTGCTGCGGAGGAGCTTGGAGACCTGGAGTTCAACCACCATCAAGACTCCATCATGCTCATATTCCAAAGAGATGTTCTCACAAAGACTCAGAAATATCAAAAAGTTCAGAATTGTTAAAGAAAAGTCTAAAGATTCAAATACTACAACCTTTCTCAAAGTTAAAGATTGAAGAAGTGAGAACAAGTTGAAGAACCAAAGTCAAAAGATATATGAGCATGGTGGAGAAGACGTGAAGACATCAGAAGCAAAGATCGTTGGAGAACGGCAGATTACTATCATATCGTATCAAATCACGATCAAGAACAAAGAACAAAGATTTTGAAGACGTCAAAGTCAAAAGAAGCAAAGACGACGTCAAGCAACCTTGATGAACAATACTTAGGGGGAGATTGTTGGGAACACGTTTTGTATTATTCAAGTATTGATCATATTGTATTAAGGTTGCTTAGGCCTTTAGGTTTGTTATTAGGCCCAGCCCGTGTAGAAGGCCCATGGACTGTGTCGTTTATTTAGTTTATCATGTTTATTTATGTATTTTTAGAGTAATTAGGGCTACAAGCCCAAGTGCATGTAAAACTATAAATACCCCCTCCCACCTTAGGGAGAGGGGTTGGTTGATGAAGTTCTACGTATGTGTGTTAATATGTGTTTATCATCTTCCACTCTCTTTCTCTCTCTAGGATTATAGGGTAATTAGTGGTTAATTATAGTAGCTTAATTCATAAAAGTATTAGAACATCATTGTTTGTTTTATTTCTCTCTTTGGAATCTAATAAACATTCGGTAAAATTTACATCATACGATCCATATATTACTTACTCATCATCTATTCTACTTTATCTATTGAGTGTCACATTAGAGTTAATGTGGTTTAGTTTGTGTGATAGAGTTCGATTCATAGGAGATTTACAGGCTTGAATACATGAGATGGGCTTTTACTTTTCTTAACAATACATGGTCTACTAAACAATAAGTCCAACCGAGCTCTTGACTATCTACACTAAATCGACATATACACAAAGTTATTAAAATACAAATGACCATCACTTCAATATTTAATTTAAATGCTAAGAAAACCTAACTCACTGTGTGCAAAGATATCACAGATTACAAGCTCAACTCATGACTGTAGATATTATCTTGTATTCATGTATGTTGCCTCACTTGGTTAACATGTCATTCGTCAAGACGATAAAGATTTACATCGAGTCATAACTCACACGTAAGTTATAGATGTAATTGTCAAGTCTTGCTATCCTTGGATGCTATCCAATCTCAACAAAGTAGGATTGACAACTTAAGTATTTCGTCCGAAATATTCAAGTAAATCTGACAAACAATTGTAGTCATTAAAAGTCATATCCGAAAGAATCAACACCCAAGTAATTTTAACAACATATGTTAAAACACTTATCCTATCACCTAAGTACACTTGTACTTTCACCATCGTCCCGTCACATTCACCTCTGTGATATATCTCAGGCCCTAAGCTTCAGATCACATCGCATACTAGTTATACCAACCAATGGATCATAAGAATTAGTCTTCATCCTTGTAGTCCATAAGAATTAGTCTTCATCATATTCAACCCCTAGGTTTCACAAACATAACCAAGCACTTCATCCACTAGTGAACCACAAGAATCATTATCCATTCTTGTCATCTTCAACATTCATGAAACCTAAAAGTACATCCATAGTACAACAAACTCCTACAACACCATAATCCATGCCATTGAGTGCATTGCTCAAAAAGCCCTTAGTCCAACACTCATACCAAATCAAATGCACGTTGAATCAACTCAACCATACTTTATCACCTATAGGATTAGAACCTTCACCATCAAATGAGCATGATGCTCACATTCATTGTTTATCAATTTTTACTAAGTTTAAGTAGTACTACTTTCACAATTTATCAAAGTATTGGTAATACTTTGTCATTAAACTTCTGCGTTAGTTTCATTAAACCTTAAATCAACATTTTAACAACATATGTTAAAATGCAATCTCAAAGATAACCTCATGCAACACAAGTGACAATGAATCTTGAGAAGTATACATAAGAAACTCGAGTAAGTTCCTCTTGTCATCATCTAGTTATTATAATCTTGAGACCAAGTTTATTTAGAATAGGTCTATTGGATTCAAACACTTTGGATTCATATCTTCACGTAAGAAAACATGATGTTTCGAAAAACATTATGTCTAAGAAATCATGTGTTTAGTTTTCATTCTGTCAAAAGGATAGTATATATCCTATGCATCATTCTCTCCTTGCAACATGAACGGTCGTGTTACCAGAGATTTCATTACATCTCATTTTATCATACTTAAGCATGATCACATGAGATAATCTCACTTGTTGAAAGATACTACATGTATCTGTTTTCTTTCAAGCGTACATCATATCCAAACCTTGCTCAAATCTTGTGCACATCCACAAGATCTACTAAATTTGGTAACTTTATTTAGATACTTGTTCCAAAGAACCTTCTTGAGAACGCTCTTAATATATTCCATTATCTCACACAAACACATCTCTTGGTCTTAGATGATCAAATCACTTGCATAACACATACTTAAACTCAACATAAAAGATGTCACCTTTTAGATCATTCAACCTTAGATTCCAAACACAAAGATTAAAATCTGTTGACACATATTTGTCTAATTCCCGTGTATATCATGACATCTTCATCACCTTAGTTTTAATAGAAATAGTTGAGTTTCATTAAGTCATGTATTGGTGAAATATCTTCTTTTATACTTCGATAAGCAAAAATAGGAATTCCTATCTTTCAGACATGAGAATGACTACTGGAAAATCTATTGCACTAGAAACTCAATTTAACCTAACGGTTAAATTGCTTCCAGCAGAGAAGTTGGGTATGTGGAAACACCCGTAAAAATGGTCGTGTTTAGCCTGAATTGAGCACCGCTAGTAATAGTCTCATATTCATTCTCTAACTTGAAAAATATGTATTCCTATACTTGCCTAAAGTAAGTATTAAAATAAGATATTTTATCTTGTCTTAGGAATAATTAATCTATCAAGTAGTAGATGTGATTTTTCTTAGTAAAATCACTTGCATTACATATCTATGTGTTGATTACATGTTATGTGTTTGATATGTTTAAGTGTCTTGACGTTATCATGATAATTGATAGTCAAATGTGTAAACCTTCGAAAGGTTTTGTCTGCATGCTTCTTGGTCTCTACATATATTGTTAGCTTTAAAGTTTCATGCTACTAGATGATTGAGTTGATTCGCATGATTCTTGTTAAATGGTATTTCACAAGATTAACATGATTCTTGTTAACTTAGGATATGTCATTTTTAATACATGGTGTTAGAAAGCTCTTGTCTTTAGTTCACATTCATTGAGCGTTTTCGTAGATGATGCATGCTTCCTAAATGTTATAATGGTTTGCATGAATCTGTAGTCTCACTTCTTTGTCACAATATTTGTTTACCATGTATGCAATTTGTCAAAGTGGTTTTGGTATGATGAACATTTAGAAGTCATTTTATTTTACACAAAGATCATTGTGTTAATTAATGGGTAAGTATGCTTAAGTGACTAAGCCTAACTTCAAAACAATTTCACAATGTAATATCTTAAACAAGGTCATGCTATGATTATTTGTCTTGATGCTATGTGGTAACTTTTAGTCTAATAGTCAAATATGGTGTTTTGTTTAACATCTTTGTCTTATAGGTTGATAACAAATTATTTGTTATCTTACTTTGTTATGCTTATTTTGCATAATTGTTGTCCCTTTATTGCTACTTAGATTAGTATTATGATTATGGGATTCTTTCACTTGCATATAGAGTTTAAAGCTAATAGGATTAAGCTTTAGAGGTTTGAATTTTGTGTTTGGATATCTTCCAACCAACCTCTTTCCAAATAGCATTATTGCTTCCACTTTCCTAACAACATCTCCATCATTTTTTTTATATACACCTCCCATGAGGAAACCACATGCCTCGTCATGCGATCATCTCGCATTGATAGAGAAGAGCTACGTGACTTCAAGGATGAAGTTCTTTGTATAACTCGCTAACCAACATCCGCAAAAACATTACTAAGCTCATCGCTTTTATCGTCATTTCTCATTCAATACATTACACATTATGTTGGATGTCCACCGATTTAGGGGGAGAGAAAATCATTCACATAATTGTCTTTTTGTATCTAAGAACACTTACTCATAGGTTCAGGCCATTCAATTATAATCAGCTCACTAAATCACAAGTGTTTCAACATCACAGTATACCTCGTCAAGTGAAAAACACATCATGTGTTTGACAAACCTCTTAAACGAGAAGCATTAAGTCTCCTTAGACTTTGACTAGGATTAGTGAAACCAAATCTGTAGTTATAAGTAAATAGACCTTAGCTTGAACCTTCGTTTGATCAAAAACGACAAAAAGTGACCAAATCAATTTTGGTCCCACGCCACCCTACGATAAGACGGACGGAACCAAAGATTTGGTTCCGCCAATTCCGCGGGTACCTGATTCAGTTTTAACAATTCATAACAGACAACCCTCTCACAACCAACAAGTCTAGGATTTACTTTCACATCTTCATTGTCTAGAACAACTTCATTAGAATACCTTCATTGTCCAGAACACCATCATATGAACTCATCCTTTTCATTCTTGATACATATCAAGCACGTCATTGTCAGTGCAAACAGAACTATACATTCTCAACACGTTGGTCCAACCAACTCTCTCATCATATGATGTCATTTTCATCCGCATATAGGTATCTAGTATTTTTAATTGTTGCATATGGAATTTCTATTCCTAAGTGATCATTGTCTTCACTTCCTCTTATTTCCATTCGAGCTTTTATTATGGCACGATTCATCATCTTTGGTAGATGATAACCTTAACCGTCTTCAATACTCTTATAGCATTTGCTATACATAAGAGTTTCTGAATTCATTGCTTTCATTATAACCACTACCTTCCATCACCTCTTTCACTAATCGTCAAACCCATGGATTAGTGAAAAACCTACCTACATCAACCTCTAGTTATCAATTGAGTTATCACTAGTAAACACTAGCATCACTCACCTTAACTCCACTTCATATCCTCCTCATAGGCATTGTTTTGTAGGATTTTATCATATTCTTGTGATTGTAATTCTTATTAGAAGATTACACACTTTATAACATGGTTTACTAGATAATCACAATTGGTATCACAATTGGTATGACATGGCTTGCCAAATAATCATAGTTCTCTGACTTAAGTTGCTTGTGATTAGATTATTGATATGTTGCATCTTATTTTTCTTTGAGATAAAATATATTGCACTAACCATTTCATTGTAGGTTCATCATCATATACGCTCGATCGTATATAGCATACTCATCTAAAGATGAAGTTTGCATCGATTATTTTTCGTCTTTTATTGTAGGTGCTTCTTAATGTCCTCAAACCAGGAGGAATATCTATCAAGCACTATTATTGCATCGTCTATACACTTGGTCGTATATGACATATATGTCTTAAGACATAGCCTCTATTGTGCTAATTTTTGTTTTGTAGGTTTATCTTGACGCCCTAAAGCAAGGGGGAGTTTTCGTCAAGCATTGTTAGAATGCATCATACACACGCATCGTTGTATATCACATACTAACCTTTATTTTGTAGCATTTCTTATCCTTGGATCATATACGTTGGTACCCTAGCAACGGGGAGTATTGATCAAGGGGGAGCATATCATGTACTAATCTTTGTTTTGTAGCATTCATAATCCTTACATCATATACGTTGGTACCCTAGCAACAGGGAGTATTGATTAAGGGGGAGCTACAGTCAAGAGCATGCTCACATTCTTAAGAATTCTCATTCTTCGACACACTTTTGTGTTTTGCCTAAAAGGAGGAGATAGTCCAACATAGCTTACCGACGTGTATCGTTTGCTATGCGCATTTCATTCATCATGCATTTTTCATATTTTTCATGTTGCACAACACTAACCTTGATGTAGGTTAAGAGTCTTAATTTGATCCATGGATCCGCTAACAACCTAGGGAACGCAACAACCATAGGAGATTGGAGTAGTCTATTTAACTTCACTAGGGATGATGCAAGCTCGCCATTTCGGGGAGAAATGAAGTTAACTCCAAGGACACACCCTTTTTGTTTCGACAAAAGGGGGAGAAAGGTGTAAACGGAGAAAGTAATAGGGAGAAGAGTTGAGAAAGGTGTAAACGAAGAAGGTAATGTTAAAGGTAGTACGGACACAAGTAGTACGGACACAAGTAACTTTTTACATTTTACTTTCTATCACGTTTACATATTTTGTCATCATAAAAAATGGGGAGATTGTTATTGCAAGCAGTCTCGTTGGGGGAGATTGTTAGTACAAGCACTCTCGTTTGTTTTGATTGATGACAAACATGTAACTTGATACATAACGTAAAATGTACAAGTTACTTGTAATCTTATTTTGTCTCAACATACATTCAACACCTCTCGACTTCTCAAGTCTTCGTATGATACAACACAGGTTCGTACATGTTTGTTATGTGGCATTATGATCAAACCCTTAACAAACCATTTAGAATGTTTAAAATACGGTTAGGTCATTAAGTATTTTAAAAGGTTAATCATTCTACTTAGAACCTCATTTTACACTTTTGCATATACAAGTATTTTTACTTGTACATCATGTTTCTTAAGTTTAATAGGATAAGTACTCTTTAGGTGTCAAACTAACATGATACATCTTGGTAAACATATATTAGTTAAGCTAGTATATACATGCTACATGATCACTAGGATACATGTTACATACATATATACATTTACATTATTTACATTTTAAATCTTAAAATGGAAATATATACATGACATCATGGCATACATTATTTAGAAATCTTGTAGATTTAGAAAGATATTTTGGAAAGATCTTGAAGCAAAGAATTAGATTGTGCAAGATCTTGGTTAGATATGGAAAGATATTTGAAGATTTTTTTGTCAGACACCCGCGGAACCAAATGGCATAAAGGACGGAACCCTCTATTTGGTTCCGCCAAATCCGCGGGTTAAAATTCTAGTTGGCTATAAATAGCAGCCCATTGTTTACCCATCAACTTATCACTTGAACACACATTCTCTCTACCTTTTAGCATACACTTAGATCATTAGAAAACCATGTAGAAACATACATTAATCACCCATTTCATAATGTTACTAACTTTCATTATGTTGTAAGCATACTCTCGATATGATCCTGTGAAGCAAGCTCAAGATCGTGAGTCATCATCCATCACAAGCATAGCATACTTCCTGATCCACCAAGAAGGTTAGAAGATCTTGAAGTCATCATCCACCAAAGCATTCCAACATATGAAGATTCAAGGGCACTTGACATCCTCAATGATTGAAGACTTCTTATTCAAGAAGTTCATGTAGATTCCACATGCATATATGAAGATCCATCACAACAAGTTTAGGGAGCTTGTGATCTTCATCCATTGAAGGCTTCCTTTCAATGGAAGTTCATTTAGATTAGGTGGTTTATGTGTTTGTGCCATAAAACACAAAGTTTCTATGTTGGGCCATAAAACATAGCGGGAGTGGTTGTACCCTTGTAAAAGAACTCGACATCTAGCTTAGTGTCGGAAAAAGTATA
Organism: Artemisia tridentata subsp. tridentata; assembly: GCA_021014915.2. NCBI lineage: Eukaryota > Viridiplantae > Streptophyta > Magnoliopsida > Asterales > Asteraceae > Artemisia > Artemisia tridentata. The sequence goes on from CP139503.1 coordinate 369,140,328, forward strand.
AGCGACGACGGGAGTGGTTGTACCCTTGTAAAAGAACTCGACATCTAGCTTAGTGTCGGAAATTGTATAGGCGACGTTAGGTTGGTTCTACCTCGAACTAGAACCCGGTATTTAGCTTTGTACCGGAAAAAGTGTAAGCGACGATTGTAAGGTTTTCTCCGCCGAGAAGGGAGCTTGTTGATCTAGTGAAGTAACTCTCGAGTTGGGTACTCGGGGAGTGGAGTAGGGCGGAGAGGAGCTCCGTGACCGAACCACTATAAATCATCGTGTTCGATTTGCGCTTTCTTTTACTTACTACTTTACTTTTATGTTTGCTTTATGTGATTGCTTGTGTTGTGATTAGTTGATGATACTTGTGTGACAACATGTTTTAACTTATGCAAGTTATAAACATCTTTCATATTAGAACAAGCTTAAACGGATATTTGATACAACAAGTTTTAAAGATTTTAAAACGATAACGTATTAACCCCCCCCCCCCCCCCTCTTCTACGTTTTCACAAGCAGTTGAACACCACAATTGATGTCAACACGAAGCTTTAAATCAGCCCCACCAAATCTCGATCCACTGCAACTGCTATTATTTGTTCACAAAAAATAATAACCTAGATAGGAGTATAACATGACGCAATACGGATCAGAGAAACGAATAATAAGGTTATTGAATAACCCTAACATCCCGAATAGGGTTTAGAACAGCCCTAATGTCCGAAATCTCACTCACCAATGACCCTCTTCATATTAAAACATCCAGAAGACCAGGTCTGAGAAGAGCAATAGGTATAACTCGCAGATTGGTACAAATCGCAGCAAAAAGTCACAAATTGACCAGATATGTGTACCATAACTTACAATAAGATTTAAGCCATCAAACGCAACAATCAGCCCCAATCGAACACGAACCATACTGAAACCCATAAACAATAGGGTTTAGAAAAACCCTAACATCCAATAGCTTACTCAGCAACGACCCCATTAGTATGAATACCAGCCATAAACACCAGGTCAGAGTTGAGCAAGAACAAATACAAACCAGCGTAATAACCATACCCCAGCTAAGACCAGTCGTCCAAGCAGTCATGTAACATTCAGAATCAAGGTAATACACAAACTTCAAAGTAGCAGCTCCAGAGTCACATTACGTGTTAGAGAGAATCAGCATCACAAAAGCATCCACACACCCCATAATAGTAAATCCCTACAACAACAGTTAGAAACCATTCGAAACCCACAAGGTTCGATTAATTCATGGCAAACCAAACCGTTGTGAAAAAGATAACCATTAACTTCCATAGATACCGAATCACATAGGCTTTAAGAAACCCTAACCTACAATAATCGACAACTGACCAGAGGAAGAGTTTTTGAACAAGAACTCTGACAAAAAACTTGACTTACATCTCTCACAATCCCACGTAGCAAAAAACTTGACTTTTTTGCTCTTTAAAATAACTAGTTTTGCATACAACGTGAATCATTTAAAGGGTTTCGTTATCTTCTCTCACTATCACCAATAATTTAATCAAACAACGTATGAAATCATTTTTCACAAATTTATACAAAATTATTTTTTTGTACGTTACCGTCCTAATTCTAGTTTATTGCGACATATGAACACCGAATCTAAGGCTAAACCACCTTTATGATGAGTACAATCGATTTGTGTCATCGAGAACTTAATTTTTGTGGGTTTATACGAGTCCTCGATGACAAATTCTCCAACACGATATTGAAGCCATTTATCTTGTTTAGTTAGAAAATGTTCTGATGTCACATGCGCACCATTGGATACTGAAAATTGAAACCTAACTGGCTTGATGTTCCAACCATGAACTTGTTGAGTGGTCGATGAGCTTTTGCTGTTTTGTCCTTCGGATGGTCTTCCTAGTCGTATTCGAAAGAAAAGGCTATAACTCCCTGCTGGAAATGAAAACTCCAAGTCTCCATCAACTTCTAACCACCATATTTGTTGGAGATACGCAATCGTGTGAAATCTACATTTTACATAAAATATAAGATTTCGTTAGTCAAATGTTGACAACATCGTAGACATATAAATATAAGATCACGACATTTTGAGCAACACGTATTTTTGTAAATATTATATCGATATCTTAGATGAGAAGTGAAAGTGTTGAGTGTAGGTATCAATTTGGAATGATGCAATAAGTATAACTTGGGACAAATGCCGTATGAAACGTGGGAATAAATGTAAGCTATTAAATAAAAGCCCATTGAAGTTTTCGAATAAGCATATTTTAGAAAGAAAAAAAAGAACAATAATAGTAAATAAAGAAAAATCTACAATTTGGTCCATGATCCATAATTGTTCGTCTTTCTTGGTCCATATTTGATATTTCTGACGCTAATTCATAAAGTTGTGGTTCAAAGTTTTGTTACATTTAAAGCTAATATAATATATAATAATGTTGATAATATAAATGAGTGGTAAACACTAAACACACAATATTACGTAGACGATGGGACAGTTTATAAGGACCCCTCTTATAAGGAGGATATCCAATGATTGCAAGCTCCGGGCGGTTGTACCATGTGATTCGCGGTTTGTACATATAGCTCATAGGGAGGGCATGTATAACATGCCCCTATATTGATTTGAAAAAACGTCAAAGTAACAGTTCATAATTGGTTAATCATTATTAGACTGATATAGTGATATGGATGTTGAATGTCAAAATTAAATGAACATGCTTCAAATAAATGAAATAAATATCTGATCAAATTCTGATATAAACCATACGTTATTGTATGAGAGGAAAAAGACATTTGCGTTAACAGACACTTCTTTTTGTTAGAACACAACATTATATCGATAGAACTTTTGCAAGTTGCTAGATCGAGGAAACGATAATTAGAACATGTTACAACAAGTTCATACAACCTCATTTTGGATCTTGAGCCAACTGATCCATACTGGATACTGCTTTTTAGCCTACGAATAATCCAAGAGTGAGAAATTAATTAAGGATCTTGACTAGGACAATCCCTAGCTTTTGATCGAAGTATATATGGATCAACTTAACGATATATTGTCACATTGTTTTTCGATCATCGATCATATGAAAGTTATCAGAGATCAAGGTTCTAAATTCTCATATATATAGTGACTGGGAGTAGCTAGCTAGATTATATATTCGTTCACAAGATATAATGAAATGACAATTTTTCTGTAAGAAAATATAAAATAGATGATCATACCTTGATTGGAGAGTGGGGATATGACTCCAATATCTTCGATCATCAATGCCTGTTATCTTCATTCCTTTCCATGAACATAACATGCAGATCCCTCCTCTTTCTTTATCTAGCCACACTTCCTGCATAATCATATCATATCATACGACACTCCATTGATAATATAGCCTATGTGTTTGTGATAGCCTAATGCCCTAATAGCTAGAAAATGGATATATATCTAGCTAGATCCTACCTTTGTACCACTCGAAAATCGAACTGGAGAACACAATCCAGCATAAATATCTTTCTTAACCAAACATGCCTCGGAACAACACCCTTCATAAAACATTAGTTTATCGGCTAGAGTCCTATAGTTTTCGGGCAACTTTGGTTCCCATATAAAATCAACCGATGAGGCTCGGTGAAAAGCCTTATTGGTTCTTGCCAAGTTACATATATCGGGCGGGTCCAAGTTTGCTAGAATAATAGCTAGACAATTCTCTGGTAAGTCTCCAAGACCGGTTGGACCAGATCCTTCGTCGTTGCTCGTTGAAAAACTAGATCCCATTTTTGAGAGTAATGCGTGAAGAAAGTTAGGTCATGCTATTGTGGTTTTGTAGAGAAGAAAATGAAATGAAATGTGTGTGAAATGTTAAAGAAAGGTAGGATATGGCCGGAGACATTTGTTGGCCAATGTGGATAACGCATTCTTATTATATTAGCATGTATATTGTTTTGTAGTATTTGTAATATCATATTGATTAAAAATCTTGTTATATCTTTGAATTTGAATGGATGGTTTTCGTTTATATATTATATTCTGAATTAAATTTATCCAATAATCTTAACCTTATGGGAATCATATATACTTTGAAGACATTGTTTAGGAATTTCAAGCGTTTATCGCTCGATCACCCATGTGATCATTTCATTTTTTATTTGTCAGCTGGTCATTAAGTAAAATCTTATTTTGAAAAAATGGTGTGATCTTGTTTTATGCAAAGAATCTGCAGATAAATAGATTTCAACTTACCTTTTACATAGTGTACGTATCATACAACAACTAGTGGTTTCATGAGTACGTACGTCTTGTATATCAGTATATATGCTGACAAGTACTACTATTATAATAAAATGGAGCACAAACTAGTATATTTATTTTGTACAAGGAAATACGTAGAATAACGTCGTTGGTTTTCAATTATCATTTAGTTATTATTTATGACACAATGTAATGTCCTTTTAGAACAAATATGATCCAACGGATGTCTTCCAAAATGCGAACGCATGCAAAAGAGAATAAGCCTACAATAAGACACACACCTAACACACACATATTACTATAGAAAGTGTGTGAAAATAAGCATGTTTTGTGGGAACGTGCTTCCATGCATTGACACGTCCGAATGATTGGTACCATACTTAATCCTGCAAATGTTCTTTGTTTTGTTTCTATGCAAGGTTTTCCACTATACTAATACACACACCTAACACACACATATTAATATAGTTGAAATGCCATATCAACAATTTCTATCTAATTTGCGAGAGACGTGTAAAAACATATTTTTGCATAGGGTAAATTACACTGTTGGTCCCAATGGTTAGGGCGAATTGCGGATACAGTCACTCCGTTACGGTCAAGAACCCTAACGCTCATTAAAAATCTTGTTAGCTGCAAGGGTTTTTCGTCTTTGCGTCATTTCATGTCCAAACACCTTTTACTCGATTTAAGCTTGTATGACACTGAACTTAAACTTTTTGGATTAGTATGCCGTAAATTATATAATTAATGTAGAAGAAAAAGAAATTCTACTGAAGGTACGTGGATGTATTTAATTTTTTCCTTCAATGAGTTCTTTTATTGTTGCTTTATTGTCATGTATATAAACAAAACAATTTGCTATCACATTTTCTAACTTCTATCCATAATTAATTTTTCTGTACAGATTTATTGATTGACAAATAGGTAATGTAGGGTCCGTTTGATGGATATCCGATGATCGTGCATCTCGCCTTACCTGTAACACCTCCTGGTATTATTAAATACTACTAATATAGACAAATATATATATATATATATATATATATATATATATATATATATATATATATATATTATATATATATATATATTATTTTGTTGTTGCTTGTAATCACTCTTTATCACACACTTATATGCTCGTTAAACACAAGAGAGATGATGGGACAATGGGTGTGCATTGGATCGTATATATTAAGATAGAATGAAAGAGATGATAAGTTTACTTCTCATTAAAGCACACTCTTTTTACACACACATGAACCACCACACAAATGAGGTGTTGTGTGGTTTATATATTACAAGAGATAATACCCTTGTGGGCTTTGTGTGGGCTCTTGGGCTATTGACCAATGGATTGGACATTTACAATTAACACTAAATCTAACACAAGCCCACATTACATAAAGTTCTAACTAAAGTGATTGACCATCACTTTAATCTATAAAATTAAAGCTAACAATCTCCCCCTAATGGATGGTGATTCAAAAGATGCACCACGTGATTAGGTCTTTAGACTTCAGGGTCTTGAACTTTGTGATTCTTTGTTTCTTCATGCATTGTGATCTTTATCGTATCGTCCTTTGATTGTTCTTTGCTTTGATCAACATCTTCATGTATTCTCAGCATCGTTTCTTCCAATGTAGACGATGATTGAAGGACTTTCGTCAGTACCTGCATAAAACAGTTAGCAATAAATTGTCGAGCGTTTACAGGTTCAGATCTCATTAAGACTCATACAACTTGTATCCTTTTTGATGAACACAAGTGTATTGCATAGGAAGTGTTCCTAAGAGATCTTTGATGAATCTCTTGTCTCTAGACTCAATAATGTGCGTTTTGGTTTTTAGTCATCGGAGGCATGGAGCAGAGTGCCACCTTTTCAATATCAACACATCTCGGAGTGAGAGATCAATAGATTATGTAGTGTTCTCCGTGAGAAATGAAACAAATATCTTTTAAGAGATATCTGAGTGGCAAGGAGGGGTTTGTGCAGCGCGTCACTGGGTCCATGACGTCTTGTCTTCAATATCAGTATCACCTTAGTGATAACCAATAGCAGATGTATTAACCCGGTTTCTGCCCTAAGTTTTCATGGAGGGCTATTTCTTTTCACCCTTTCATTAAACTTTTCTTTTTCATTCTTCAACCCTTTTTTTCCCCTTTCTCCTTTACTCCTTTTTTCAATCTTACCTAAGGACATCTAATTCTAAACTATTAGAATTGTCCTTGGGTAGATCCCTCCGGCTCTGGCGGATCATTGGACATAACCTAACCATAATCACCTTATTACTCCATGATTATCCTAGATTTGTTGATCACCTGCCATAAACCTTTTGTGAAAATCTCTCAAAGTGTTTATGAGAAAAACAGATTTTAGATAACACTTAGAGAGTTTTTTTCATTTATGAAATACTCCCCCTTCACATGTGCTCATGCATTTTTAAAATAAATTGCACATGTTGGGTAGAGTTCGCACATTTTGAAATGATCAATTTTCAATGAACATGACCTTCGCGAGACACGCTTACATCACTAGTTGGACTAGCTTGAAATTATTACCCGTCGGTCATATTCAATGTCATCTCTCGAATGGTACATTCTACTCAGACAAGTCCTTTGCGAGACACGCTTACATCACTGGTAAACCAGCTTGAAATTATTACCGTCTGGACAAGTCTTTTCGATAACTGACATTTAGCTTTCGTCAATTCAAGGGTTAATCTGAGTCTTTTTGTAGAGCTCGTTTGAGATTCAAACCATGATCACATTTTAATCACATTTCTCCCCCTCAAAAATAGCATTTCGATGGTATTTTTAGTACCGTTTGATTAAAATCATTGTTTTTGGAAAGCTAATAGGGAGAAACGGTTTTGCATGAACTTTTTGGAACAAATTTCTTTTTGAAATACTCCCCCTCAAAACTTGCATTGTTTTTGATATTTTTAAACTTTGGAGCGAATTGGGGAGTAAAGATTTGAAAATCTTAAGAAGTTTGATTTGAAAAACTATGCGTGAAAACTTCTTTTCCTTTAGGATTGTTGCAATAAAGTGTACAACAGGGTTCTTTCTTTGAAAAACGGGTTATGCACTGTTATGTGTACATAAGCCAAAACGTTGAAGCCCGGGTTATAAGCTAAAATACTTACAAGCCATTGATTTTTAGGATAAGTGCTCGAAATTTTTGATGAAGCACTTTCCTTTCTTTGAAGCTCGGGTCCGAAACTGAGTTGTTCCGTAGCCATTATGTTAAGCGCGGGTCCTAATCCGATATGATTAGAAGCCATTGAGACCAGATTAGACAAGAACCTTTGGAACCCATTTGAGTACTGCACCAACGGGTTTAGCATGTTTTGCAATCCATTTGTAAGTTGTGTCAATCTGATTTCGAGAAGTTGAATTCCAACGAGGACTGAAAACCGGTTTTTCATCTGGAAATAACACTCGCAGAATCAACGTTGATTTAAAACACTTTTTCAAAGCAGAGTCATTCTTGTGTTGCAGCGGAAGTGTTTCAGAGTTTGAATATGTCAAAGATTTTGAAAGACTTTGCTTTGGTTTCCACACTTGCTTCACCCGTGTAAAGCGAGATTGTGGAGTTTGAAATCTTGGAGTCTCTTCATGAGATATATTTGACCTTGAAAGCTTTTGAGGAGTAAGTGTTTCAAAAAAATTTTGTTTCTTCGAAAACTTCCTTCCTTTTTGCAAAGAATAGGTTGTAAACTAGGAAACCTTTTTCAAAAATGGTTTTGAAGATTCACCCGTGTAGACCTTCTTTGGAACACTCACTTTTGGTGTTGAAAGATTTGAAACAGGAGATTTGCCTTTTGATCGATGGAGAACATCAAACTTTGCTTTTAAGGCATTGTATGACATTCGTAAATCATTGTATTCTTTTTGAAAAAGATCTTGAGATGCCAATTTAGATTCCAAAGAAGCAATTTGTTTAAAAAATTGATCTTTTTCAGCTTTTGAATCATCCATTTTACGAGCCAATTTTCGTTCGAACACAATATTTTCTTTTTCCATTCTTTCAAAATATGTTTCGAATTTGTTCGTTTTGTTGAAAAGATCAGTTTTGGCATCCTCAAGATCGTTTTTACGTTGAGCTAAAAGCGTTTCAAGCTCAAGTACTTTTGTTTGAAGCACATGATTTGCATTTTTCGTTTCAAAATCTGGAGTATCAGAATCAAACAGGGGATTTGGAAAGGAAACTTTTGTGATTTGAGACTCAACCTTTTTTTTCTTCATTGATTCAATCTTTTGCAAAACCTTTTCAAACTTTTTATCAGCGAATTCAGACAATTGAGACTTCAAAACTTCAGTCTCTTTTTGTTTCGTGATTGATTTTTGAGTCTGAACTCGCGAACGTTTGATTGAATCAAACAGATTTTTGTAAGTCTGTTTCAAATGCTCATTTTCTTTTCGTAATGATGCCACAGCATGTTCCAATTCAATATTTTTTGTATCAAGTTCGTCCAAATCAAACTTGATTTTGGCATCATCACAATTTTCTTTAAAAATATGTTCCTTTTCTTTGAGCACTGTTGTCAAAGGGTTTTCAGAAGAAGCAATTCTTTTTGACAATTCTTCTTTGACTTTAGCTACTTCTTTTGAAAGTTCAGTGATTTTCTTTTTGAGACAAAGATTTTCAGATTTCAAAGAAGAAGTTTGTTCAGAATCCACATTCTCATACTCATGGCTGACAGACACTGACTTGAGTAACTCAATTTGATTTGTGAAAAAGGCTTTTTGAATATCCAGTGTTAGGCATTTTTCATCAAATTCATCTTCAAGAGAATGTATGTACCTTAAATCTTACCTCATTTCTTTGACAAGATAACTTTCAAAATATTCAAAACTTAAGTTGATATTTTTCACATGAGGTTCAATTTCTTCTTTGAAAATCTTTTGAACTTCCCTTCTAAAGTATACGTCTGATGCAAGAAGATTATTTCGATCACTATGGGTGTTTTGTTGTTTTAACCGAATGACCTCTAACGTAAGCTCAATGTGCTTTTTAAGATTACAAAACTGTTTTCTCGCTTTATTTTGCCATAAATTAGCATCATAAGTAGCAAGTTGAGCTTCTTTGAAAAATCTTTTCACATTTGTGTCTTTTCTTTTCAAAGGGTCTTTTGGTATATCAGTCAGTTGTGTACAACCATACACAAAGCCTTGGTACGAGAGTGGGCTTTTTGTTTGTTTGACTTTTAAGCGTTTTTCTTTTTCAGTTTTATCTTCATCTTCTGAAATGAACAGAGCATCCAATTTGTTTAGAAAACATGGTTGTTCATTTTGCAAGTTATTTTCAAAACCAAGTCCAGATTTTCCTTTATGAGCGTTCTTATCTTTTGAAAGCATCATTTGAAGAGTTTGAGCACTTTGTTCTGTTGTTCAAAGTTTTACTTCAAGATTGTTTGCTTGTTTCAAAAGCTGTTTATTCTCATTCTCAAGTTTTGAGTTAACAATCTTAATATTTGAAGTGGTTTCCTGAAGCGCAGAGTATTTAACTTTTAATTCAATGTTCTCGTTTAAAAGTGCTTCGACCTTTCTGTTTGCGGGGCCCATATTTGCATCCAGTTTTTGAATGGAAAGTTTTTCACGTGACAGGGCTTTGCTACACTCAACTTCAAGTTCTTTATTTCGTTTTAAGATTGGTGTGAGAACATCTTCGTTTATTTTCTGAGCTTGAGATTTAAGGTTTGAGATTTGTATGTCTTTGTTGTGTGTTATTTTCTCAAAATCTTTTTTCATTTCTTTAAATCCCTCAAGCTCTTTGGACAATAATGCATTCGTTTGCTTAGCTTTATGATTGTCCTCTTTTCACTTTTCAAGTTCATGTTTGAAATTATCGATTAAAGAAGCAAATAAGGCATGATCTTGATCATGAGAAGATCCATCCTGGGCAGGCTCACCTCCATTAGGATCCATATCTGGAGTTGTAGGAGTGATATTACTATCAAACTGATTCACCACATATGTGTCACTGATGGACTCAGGATGCGCAGGATGTGTCTTGTCATGAGCAAACACATTATTGAACAAAACAACATTATCATTATCATGTGAATGTTGTACCGTAGCCAATATTGTCGTGTCAGATGAAGGTCTGATATGGTCAGATTCAGTATCCCAAACAGCTTCATTCCTGTGTGTACTATCAGCATCCGAATCATTCCTTGGAGTGCTGCTTTCAACATGCTGTTCTGAAGATGTGTCTGTCTCCGTGAAAACCAAGTTAGCATCAGATGTTGTACCCGCATTGACCGTCTCTTCATCTTTGTTTGTCTGTTTCTCATTCACTACTGTTTCCTTGAATAGCATTTCTCTTTCAATTTGCTCCCTTTCCCGTTTCTGCTTTTCAATCTCATTAAGCTCAACTTCTTCTTCAGCAAGTATCTTTTCGAGTTCACTCATGGTCTCGATACATTGGGTTTGGAAGGTTTTGAAGTCTAGCCAAAATCTTTGTGAAAATACATTGAGAAACTCTGACTGAGTCAATATCCAAGGTTGCAGTATAACCTGAAGTTGATGTTTGATCACTTCAAGAGCTTCCTTGCAGTTGTGCGTATAAAGTTCTTTTTCATTCAGTAGCTGTTCATACTAATTCAGGCTTTGTTTGAGTGGATTTTGGAAATGATGAAATTGGACTCTGATGTAGTATTCAAATGCCTGATCGAACCTTGAATCATACCCAGTTCTATTGATGACTTTTTCAATCTGAGTCTTGAACTCTTTAAAAGCTTTCCTTGATTCTCTTTCTTTCATTTTTATTTCCTTTTCAATTTAGATCCAATGTGTGATAAAGTTGATTCAGGATCGTTGCAACGAAGTAGGAGTTGAGGATGTTTGAAGGTTAAGATTAGTTGTTGTTGTGAGGCCTTGTTGTGTTGTTGATGATGGTTGAAGTTGTAGGTTATATAAACGAAACAAATTTAAATAAAGTTACAAAATTTGATTAGAGTATAATTAAGACAAAGTCAAAAGTTTACACGTTCGACAAAGGTTATGTAAATTACAATTTAGATAAAATGACAATTTCTATAGAAATTTCAATTTGACCAAAATTTATATAAATTATGGCAAACTATCAATTTAGATAGAAATATATCCAATTTATATAAATTGGTAATTTATATAAAAATCTAACACTCTTATACAAGAGGGTAGATATCCGTTTGTCGAAGTATTTTACACTCTTATACAAGGGTGAAAATACCGAGTTCACTTTTGAGTTGACGAAATTACGTTCGAATCAAATCCTTAAAAGTTATTTAACTTTGAAATCGTTTAACAGAAGTACGAGGGCCAAAAGTGTCAATTCTGAAACTTCTCAAAGGCTGCTAGAAAAGACAAGGGCTGAAAATGACAATTCTGAAATCTGCTTCTGTCCGATATCGCAAATGCAAGGTTGTCCGATATCGCAATTGAGAAAAGATGTCGGATAACTCTGAATTGCGATGTCTGACGTAGGTTGATTTGCGATAATTTCTGCTCAAGTGCCAATTGCGATAATTTTATCGCAATTTGATTTGAGATAACAGCCAAGTGTGAATTGCGATAAAAATTTTCAGCTTCAATTGCGATAGAAATTCCGAATTGCGATAAGACGATGAAGATTCTGTCAATTGCGATAACGTGCAGAAATTACCAACTTTTGTCCTTTTCCTTACTCACCCACTCTTTCCACTGCCACTCCCATACTTCTTGAAGTCTTTCTTTCACCAACTTCTACCAACTTTGACTAATTCTTACCCACTCCAATCAATAATACACTAACAATTACTATTTTCACTAAAAAGATCAAAATAGATCGAATGATCTTTTTGTAGATTGATGTCAATCTAAAAATGCTTAGAACAACCAACAATCCAACACATAAGCACAAGATTTGAGTGAGTAGCACTTATACCTTCACAAACCAAGTCGATCTAACATAAACAGTCACGAATTTTGTGTTTGATCTTGCGTATGAATAGAAAAGAAGAGCACAAATAGCCACGTTCCACAGAAAACAAAGAACACAACACTATGTAATCTTGAGCAAGAACCGAACACAAAGACCTCCTACCTCGAAGCTAGGCTCGTTGATACCACTTGTTGTTGCTTGTAATCACTCTTTATCACACACTTATATGCTCGTTAAACACAAGAGAGATGATGGGACAATGGGTGTGTATTGGATCGTATATATTAAGATAGAATGAAAGAGATGATAAGTTTACTTCTCATTAAAGCACACTCTTTTTACACACACATGAACCACCACACAAATGAGGTGTTGTATGGTTTATATATTACAAGAGATAATACCCTTGTGGGCTTTGTGTGGGCTCTTGGGCTTTTGACCAATGGATTGGACATTTACAATTAACACTAAATCTAACACAAGCCCACATTAAACAAAGTTCTAACTAAAGTGAATGACCATCACTTTAATCTATAAAATTAAAGCTAACATTTTTTTATTATTATTATTTTTAAATATTATTCTAAGTTATGTTAATTATTGGTTTTATGCATGTAATATTGGGACTGATTTATAATGACAAGTTTGATAAAAAGTGTCTTTCTTTAAATACTCTCTCATTGCTTGAATCAATATTACAAACTTTAATAAAGATATTATTTAATTAGTTAAGGGTAAAATGTAGCAAATGATTACAGAAGGTATATACGGTGTATATGGATGAACCATATACGGTGTATAGGGTACATGTTTTAGAAAAAAAAATTATAGTTTTGGGTATTTCATGCGATATACTACGTTGTAGGCGATAAACATTCAAAATTTGATGTTTTCACATGAGTATTGATAAGGATTTATTTGGTACCTTTTTAATGGGTCATTTAGTCCCTAAAGTCGTATGTATTTGATCAAATATTGCCATAAATCGTTTCTTTTTGCATTTTAGGAACTTTGGACGCAAAAGACGAAAATCGGCATTTTTTGGGCTAAAATCGACAAGAAAGTGAAGAAAACGACAAAGTCGCGAATCTGTCTGGAAAAGGGCTCCAGACGGCGTCACACTTTACACGCGACGTCATCACTTGCAAACTGGAGATGAGATTTATGCAAATTTTACAAGAGACGGCTTAGAACTTTTGGAAGACTCTATAACCTGACGACGTCACTTGTATTTGAAGACCAAGATTCAGAGTAAATTTACACAAGACGGCCCAGAACTTTTAAAGGCTGACGACGTCAAAGACCTTCATGACGGCGTCAGAAGACACTAGCGACAACGTCACAACGGCGACTTGCAACAGACGAAACCCTAAAGATGGCGGGCTGACGGCGTCACAACCTATAACGTGACACCGTCAAAGAAAACTATATATATTTTCGTATGTTTTCCTTTATTCATGTAACACTTTGGAGAGGTGAAACCTTAGAAGAAATTCTGCTATTGTGTAAGGCTTTTTACAACCTTTTTATCCATGTTTTGTTGAAGATAAGTAATTCATCCTTAATCATTCAATATGTCTATGTTTTGTTTGATTTTATGTTTTTCTTCTCTTCACTTTAACATGCTATGCTAGATTTATTAGTGTTTGCTTAGATCTAATGAAACCTAGTTGTTAATTATTGATTGTCTTCTCTTCTTTGATTGGTTATCTTGCATTAGGAATAAGAAAACTGGCTTAACTCTATATGTACTAGCTTGAATGTCCCACTTAACGCCTTTATACCCTAAGAGTGCACTGGTGGTTTTATTCGGTGTATTTATTGCGTGACTTAATTGTCACTTATAGATCTAGGGTTTTGTAAAGGAAACTTATACACTAATAGAGTTGGGAACATTGGCACCACCCCACAACAACATAGGAATATGACGCACCAATTAGACAAGGACGTGACAAGTCGATTAATCAATAAGAAACAACTATGGAGTAAAGAAATCTGAGTAAACACCATTTTCCTATCATAAGAGTTACCACTTTTGGTTTTATGCATATTTAGTTTAATTTTAGTTTAATTAGTTTTAATTAATTAGTAGTTAAAACGCCCACTCTTCAAACCCGGAGATTTTAATTTGCTTTCTAAAAAATATAAAAAATACTAAAAGACTCATCCCTCACCTTTACACCTATCTCGACATACACTTCGGCCTTCACAACACTATTTCCCTAGAGAACGATCAATCCCCCGTGTCTTGCCTATACTACACTACAACAGTTAGGTACACTGCATAGGAGGATTGTAAAACTTCTTAGAGGTCTTACAAAACTCCCATCAAGTATCACGTAGCATTCAATTTCTCTCCCAATATATATTAAACGATAACCTTATTCCCCTCAACACTCTATCCATGAATAACATTTGTAATGTTTTTCCATACATATATGACACCCTTTCCTTTCAAATACAATGTTTTCAGCATAAGTCTTGATCACTTCACACCAGTAGATGGTCGAACCGGTAGTATTCGTTCTCTTTATCTTCCTGATTATGTGCACATTTTTCTCATACTATAATGAAAGTATAAGATGAAGAGGACCGAAGAGTTGTTGGACTAGTTTTACGTAATTTTATATCGAGATTTTAAGTTGCTTCCTTTTATAATTTTGTGATTATATATGATATTATCTTATGTTATGTCCAGATTATATTTTATGATGAAGATCATCCTCCTAAACCAAGTCTATTTTTAACACAAGAAATAAAATAAAGAAAATAAAAAAATACACATAACAATCGATAATCAATTAATGTGTTTGTTTTAACACAATAATCCCAATGAGATAAATCAAAGTTCGACACTTATGAATACTATACCGATGTATCTTGGCGGTATTGACTGTCATATTAGAGTTGTTAGTCTACTGTAAGATCTACTGTGTGGTTAGTTAGGTTGATGATGGAAATATTGAGAAAATATCTATCCCTTGGTATTGTAGATATCATTTTGATAGTGTTGATATGATGGTTTACTTACTCCGATAATTATTGCGTTGAGAAAACAATATCGTTAGCTACTGCGTGTATCGCTGACATAGTAGATTTGACATTTTGATTACCTTGACAGTAATTTACTGTTACGGTTTTAAATCAAACCATCATCATCTTGGTGAAGTTTCATACACTACCTTATCCTGCGTGCCATGCACTTGACCATTTTAAATATATATATATTATATATATATAATATATATATATATATATATATATATATATATATATATATATATATATTTTTAAATAAATATGCTACCTTTTCTTTTACAAAACTTATATTTTTTACATACACAAACTAAACACTTGCATGTGGGAGAATTTTGGTGTTGATGTTGAGGACACCATTGATGTTGATTGTGGTGGGGATGGAATTTTTGGATGTTTGTTTTGTTGGAACGATTTTTGAAAAAAAAGGAGGACGCCATGCTTTATACTTTGAAGAGATGGATGATGATGATATTTTTAAAAGTGAGAATGACACTTTGTTAGTTATATAGTGCAATGGAGTTAAATCAAACATCGTGACTAAAATGAAACGCCAAAAGGTTCAGTTTATATCGAAACGACGTTACTTATTGCACACAATAACAAGAACACGCGTAGGGACACAAAACAAAACACAAAGTGATCATGTTAAGAATAAGACTTTATTATTTAATTTTGTATTACACTTAAAAGCATAAACAATAAAAATAAATTCGTACAACAAAAATACATCAAATCATCATAAACTAAATCAAATTTGTGGTTAGAGCACAAGGTGTGGAGCTAGCCATTGCTCACCGTTCCACGCTAGCACCCTCGCCGGTGCTCGCCACGACACCTCCTAGCCTCGCCACCGTTCGCCACTTTTCCCTTCGTCGTCTGCACGACGAAGCTAATGTCCGTCCTTTTGGTACTGTTTTGTCATTGGCCATTTTTTTCATCTTCTTTTATAAACTTGTAATGTTTTATATTTAGGAATTGAAAATACATAAAACTTGTAATGTTTTATAAAACTTGTATTGTTTTTTAAATTAGGAATTGAAAATACATTAAACATCGAATTGAAAATACATTAAATATCAAATTGAAAATACAAAGTAAGATTAATACAAACTACGATACGTAAATGATAATGGGAATACAAATTACAACGAAATGTCTGAGTTATAACCCTCGTCGTAACGAGACTCTGCATCCGCAAACTTGCCCTCATAATACTCTCTTTCCAGAAAGTCAAACAAGTTGTTCCTGCGGTATTCTGCTTCCCTTTTTTCCTGCTCCCTATGAGCAGCTTCCTCACGTGCTTCGTTTTCTTGTATTTCTCTCAGTACTTCCTCATCCTGCTCAAGTAGTTGGAGTTGTTCCTCAGTAAGATTATGTAACACCCCCAAAAATGTGTCGTAGCGGAAGATGATGTCGCTGGGGTGCTACTAAATTGGATCACCACACAAAGTAAAGAGAACGGATTTACCTTATCCATTTAGAAAAATAGTTACATTATCATAGTAAATAAGTTTACAACATTTAATTTGATGCGGAAATAAGGCCCATGTAAGTAAACAAGTGGTCCCAAATATATCAGAGTAGTCTATGACCATGCCAATGCCAAGCGCCTCCAACAATAGGTTGTGCTGTAGTAAAGATCAACACCTGAGAATACATGCTAAAAGGGTCAGCATAAAGTTGGTGAGTTCATAGGTTTAAGTAAACAACAAGTTATGTATGGACCACAAGATTTCAACGACAATGTATTCCAAATATGTTCATGAAAAGTATTACTGTTGCACTAAGCTCATGACACCAAAGCCTTAATAGTTAGTTCATGTTATCACCCCAAGCAAGTGCTTTGCCAAACACCTGTACGACATCAAATGAAATGCGTCCGTTTGACAAGTTGGAGCGACCAACCCAGACAGGGGAGTTTACCACCAATAGATCTATTCACAACATTCGCGCTTACAAAGTAATTAACGGTTCATGATTGTGGGGAATTTATGGAAAACGACAACAACCTTTCAGGCAATCAATAAATGTATAATGCACTTGTGTCCATATGTAAAAACAAGCAATGTATTCCCACCTCGAATATTTCAAATCGAATAGTAAAACAAGTAAAAGTGGGGCTATGAAACTTACCTCAAACGATAGTAATGCAATACTAGGAAATGTGTGTACAGGAATCGAGGCATAATACTCTAACCGCAACTTAAATTAATAGTATGCTTTAGGTCATGCAATAATGTCTTGTATGTATGATATGCAAATGAGTTTTATAAAGTTTATATCACCTTATATGATTGCGTCAAAGTTTTATAAGTTACAAACGATTTATACGAAAGTTATTCCAAAAATATTAAGGTTTAAATACTATTAAAAAGTGTAATTTTGTCCATATTTGGAGGGTCGTAAATCGCTCGTTCTTTAACCTTTTCGCCTAATTCCGCCTCGCGGAGTTAGTATCCTGTGAGGTCTACCTAAAGTCTATTTACCGTTTTCCATGAATCGAATCTTAAGCTGCTTAAAATTCGGCCTAAAGTTGTGCGGTCGGGTTTTATTTCAAAATAAGTGTTTTTAATACTTTTTCACAATTAAATGTCGCCCAAATTTATGAAGCTGTAAATCACCCGTTACGCGACGTCAGGACTCGGTTCAAGTTCCTCCTGGTAGTATCCTAGCTTGTCTATAAGTTTTGTGTTTTAAGTTTTTAAGAAATTGAGCTCGAACTTGTTATGTTGAATTTGCCAAAACACTTTGGAAAATTTTGAGAGTTTTTATCGGTTATTTTTACTGATATGTGCGAGGTCATAGCTCACTCGTTATTTCACTTCTTGTCCTGGCTCGACTTGTTACTTCTAGTATTTTGACTCGTCTACAACTTTCGTGTTTTAGGTTTTTGATGAAAAGGAGTGAAAAGTGCCTAAAAACGACTCTAAATGTGATGGGTCAGGGCTGTTTGTCACTTAAAGTCCGATGCTGATTGACGTAAATGACTTTCGTCAGTTTTTGCAAGGCCATAACTTCTTTGTTATAGCTCCATTTTACTCTATTCAAATTGCTACGTTTAGCTTGTCGCATTGTCTACCTATTCCAATGCGTAAAAGAAAAGAAAGTTGTGTACCAAAGAGAAAAAGAAAAGAAAGTTGTGTGTGCGAGTGAGTGATAGTTTTGGGTTTTTATCTTAGTGCAAAATGAACACATACAAGATCCTTTTTATAGCCAAGTAAAGTATGGACTCTTGGTATAACATAATAAGCTAGATGGGGCTAGAATAAACAAAAAAAATGATATTAGGGTGTCTTGGACACCCATTGCAGTCGAAAGGAAAAAATATATATAAGGGGCTTGTCTCCTACTCATTAAGACAAAACATTAATTTATTTAGGCTATGTATTCAAATTAGAGGAAATAAAATATAAATATAGGGTGGCGCTTGGTTGTGTTAAGCTGAAACAAGGGAGCACATTTTATGGTCAAGTCCACAATTTGAAGATTTGGTCTCAACATTGAATATTTTGTCAAAGATCATGATTAAAGTATGTAACTTACTTTACTATTGATGTAGGGGAGGGGCTGCCATAGGAAATAAAAGAGAAGAGTGTATAATTTTTATAAAAAAAAAGTATTTTATGAGTGTATTGGGTATTAAAAATATGTATTGGGTAATAATTTTGTAATTTAAGTTAAATAAATGTAATTAATTATTTTTAGTAAAAGAATCATGAAAAGTATAAGAAATAAATTTTTGTATGTTTGTAATAGTTTTAAAGAGTGCTAGAATGTGTTAAAATATCCGTTGGGAGTATCAGGTACATTGTGTGTTCATGCAAGTTGTGAAGAATGTTAATTAAGCTATTAATTGTACGTGAGTAAAAATGAAATGCGTTTATTAAATTAATAATTGCAAGTAAAAATGCAAATGCCCTAGCAATTAAATTATGAATTGGTAGTAGTGACAATGTACTGTAATGTTGTAGGCTAAATTTAGTCTAGAGTAATCGTGCACAAAAGAGTTTTCCCTAGATTTATGTTTATTTATTTAAAAATTTATACGTAAATCGTTCTCGGGTAAATGTCAGAATAAATAGTTTGAGTTTAGCAAATAGTATTGACCTGTAAAATGGCGGGTTGTCATAGTCTACCACCCATAAAAGGAATCTCGTCCGCGAGATTCAGTCAGTGTTGGTCATTGGAGTGGTGTCTGTGAAGAGATGTGGATACTTGCGACGGATTTGGTTTTTGTGTTTTTGGTTCCAACAAATTTTACGTTCAATATCTTACTTTGTCTAGGGTGCTTAAACTCCCTTAATTCGGTTTTACAAATTGATGGTATAGGGAATTCTTAATCAAATCTATGATCTAGGTTGTTACGAGATAAGATCCTAATTGTCTTGGAGTAATGTAATAAAAGGGCATGGTGATTTATAATCAAAATTCTTTCCGAGATTGCGTGTTTTGCTCACAATCTTTATTTTGGATAAATGAATATATAAGTTTGACAAATTAATATTTTAGGTAATGTATTTCTCAACGTTTCGAAATTTATAGTATCGCAAGATATTGCGACCTTAAAAGGTTTATAGGGTGGATAACACTATTCAACAAGAATGGATGTTTAGACATATTTTAATATGCTAAAGTTTTGATAAAGTTTGACCAAACAATTCAAAAAAAAAAAAAAAAAAAAAAAAAAAAAAAAAAATTATAGGACCTAATAGTTCAAGTTTGTAAGACCAAACAGTTTCAAGACTCATAACCTGAATTTTGGTTCAAAATATTCAAATAGTTCAGAAGGTCTAGAGGTTTAAATAGTTCAAAAGATTCAAGTACTTAAGAGTTTCAAGTAGTTAAATATGCCAAAAAGTTCAAGATAAGTCAAGAGAGTTCAAAATAGAAAAATAAAGTTCAAGTATCCGAAGGTCCAAGTAGTTTCAAAGAGTTCGAATAAAATATATATGAAATTACAAGTCATGCCTTTCACCCTAAAATTGTAAAAATGGTATAAAAAAGGTTGTGAAAACTTACTTTGGTAGTACTAAGATGTATCGTGATTTAAATTGTTGTACTAATGGTCTGAAATAAATAAATCAACTAGATACTATGTCGAGAGATGTTTTTCTTGTTTACAAGTGAAAACGGTGTATCAATGGTCATTTGATATGTTGAGACCTCTTGGCATCTCGGTGTGGGGTTAGGTCATATAGGAACGGACTTTTGAGGCTGAGTTATCTAGAACTTCTAAGGGCACAATGTCATAATGGTAATTGGATATCGATCATCTAAGTCAACTCATTTACTCCCATTAAGGGAACCTTATTGTATAGGACGAATGAGGTAAGTTGTACATTGATGAAACAATGTCAAGGCATGGTATATCGCTATCTATCTCAACGGACAGATGTGTTTGATTTACTTATATGGTTTTTGTTCAACGGGTTATAGTATTTTGATAAACCTTATGTCCCAGATAAGCTAGTAGACCCAAGGAGATAGGGATGGTTTAGACGATCATTCCAAAGATAGTGGTTCAGATTCCCGTAAGGTCTTAAGACTTTCGTTGAGTTATAAGTCAACTTATTGTATGTTTCTAGACCTTGTCAAAAGTTCAATTGTCGTTTCGTTGTTTACTTACATCAAGGGGTCCTCCTCGTAGATGCTATGGAAGGTCGTTCCTAGAAAAAGGCTAGCGGTCTAACTCGGTTCATCAATTGAGTGTAAGGCTTGGGGTGGAGGTGACTGTAACATGCCAGTTTGTGATGAAAAAGTATTCCATTTAAGTGAAAAAAAAATTATTGTGATGAAAAGTATTGTGATGTTAGTGTGTTGTGTGTAGGTGTAAATGTTTATGAGACGCAATACTTATGTACACACACCAAAATTCTTTAAACGCTCAGAAATCAAATATAAAATCGTTCGGATCATAACTCTATTATAACTACTCTAAGTATCGCAAAATTCACCTCTGAGTCGGACATAGGTGATCAGGCTATGTCCTACTGTCCCTGGTTGAATATAGGTGATCAGTCTATATTCCACCGAGGTTCAATGAATTTTGAAATACTCAGCTCAGTTACACTAGTAATATGTCCCTTACTTTAAAAAGCCGTTTTGTAAGACTAAGACAAGTGACCAAACTCGAGATTGAATGATGAGATTTCGTAGGGAAAAAGGCGTAACGCTATGACAGGTGCGATACGTAACCATAAGTATATGAAAAATACTTGTAGTATATAGCGAAAATAAGTGGATACAAATCATCCAACGGTAAGACACACATCTCATCAAATATATCAGCAAACAAAATCACAAGTGATGCATCAACTTGGCAGACAGGCAAGTGGCGGTCATAGGGTTAAGTTTTCGTAAAAGTAGTTATAGTCCAGGTTTTAAAACTACCCAGTTCTCTATAACCAAGGCTCTGATACCAATCTGTAACACCCCAAAAAATGGTTCACTGCAGAAGATGATGTCTCTGGGGTGCTACTAAATTGGATCACCACACAAATTAAAGATAACGGATTTACCTTATCCATTTAGAAAAATAGTTACATCATCATAGTAAATAAGTTTACAACATCTAATTTGATGCGGAAATAAGGCCCATGTAAGTAAACAAGTGCTCCCAAATATATCAGAGTAGTCTATAACCATGCCAATGCCAAGCGCCTCCAACAATTGGTTGTGTTGTAGTAAAGATCAACACATGAGAATACATGCTAAAAGGGTCAGCATAAAGCTGGTGAGTTCATAGGTTTAAGTAAACAACAAGTTATGTATTGACCACAAGATTTCAACGACAATGTATTCCAAATATGTTCATGAAAAGTATTACTGTTGCACTAAGCTCATAACACCGAAGCCTTAATAGTTAGTTCATGTTATCACCCCAAACAGGTGCTTTGCCAAACACCTATACGACATCAAATGAAATGCGTCCGTTTAACAAACTGAAGCAACCAACCCGGACAGGGGAGTTTACCCCCAATAGATCTATTCACAAAATTCACGCTTACAAAGTAATTAACGGTTCATGATTGTGGGGAATTTATGGCAAACGACAACAACTTAGGCAATCAATAAATGTTTAATGCACTTGTGTCCATATGTGAAAACAAGCAATGTATTCCCACACCAAGTATTTCAAATCGAATAGTAAAACAAGTAAAAGTGGGGCTATGAAACGCACCTCAAACGATAGTAATGCAATACTAGCAAATGTGTGTACAGGAATCGAGGCGCAATACTCTAACCGCAACCTAAATTAATAATATGTTTTAGGTCGTGTAATAATGTCTTGTATGTATGCTATGCAAATGAGTTTTATAAAGTTTATATCACCTTATATGATTGCGTCAAAGTTTTATAAGTTACAAACGATTTATACGAAAGTTTTCCAAAAATATTAAGGTTTAAATACTATTAAAAAGTGTATTCTTGTCCATATTTGGAGGGTCATAAATCGCTCGTTTTTTAACCTTTTTGCCTAATTTCGACTCGCAGAGTTAGTATCCCGTGAGGTCTACCTAAAGTCTATTTACCGTTTTTCATGAATCGAATCTTAAAACGCTTAAAATTCGGCCTAAAGTTGTGTTGTCGGGCTTTATTTCAAAATAAGTGTTTTTACTACTTTTTCACAATTGACTATCGCCCAAATTTATGAAGCTGTAAATCACCCGTGACTCGACCTCAGGACTCGGTTCAAGTTCCTCCTGGTAGTATCCTAGCTTGTCTATAAGTTTTGTGTTTTACGTTTTTATCGATTTGATGTGTAGAGTGCCCGAAATTGAGCTCGAACTTGTTATGTTGAATCTGCTAAAACACTTGGAAAATTTTGAGTTTTTACCAGGTATTTTTACTAATATGTACGAGGTCATAACTCACTCGTTATTTCAATTCTAGGC
Source organism: Artemisia tridentata subsp. tridentata (assembly GCA_021014915.2). Taxonomy (NCBI): domain Eukaryota; kingdom Viridiplantae; phylum Streptophyta; class Magnoliopsida; order Asterales; family Asteraceae; genus Artemisia; species Artemisia tridentata. Next base: position 369,163,414 of record CP139503.1, read on the forward strand.
CTGGTTCGACTTGCTACTTCTAGTATTTTTGCTCTTCTACAACTTTCGTGTTTTAAGATTTCGACGAAAAGTAGTGAAAAGTGCCTAAAAACGGCTCTCAATTTGATGCATCAGGGCTGTTTGTCATTTGAAGTCTAGTGCTGATTGACGTAAATGACTTTTGTCAGTTTTTGCAAGGCCATAACTTCTTTGTTATAGCTCCGTTTTACTCTATTCAAATTGCTACTTTTAGCTTGTCGCATTGTCTACCTATTCGAATACTTTAACAGTCCACTACCTAAGTCTAGAGGGCTCGTTATTAGGTCTAAATATGGTCACTCAGCTAGTTTCACACTAAAATTTCAGCATTTGTTTTTAAGTTTTAAACTACGAGATTAATTCCGAAAGACCTAGACTTCGGTTATGTTACACCTTTAACATCATATTTAAGTGAGGTAAAAGGAGATTTAATGCGAGTACAATTTAAATGGCGAAAACAATAGTAAGTTGCATATATCGGATACTTGGTTTATTATACGAAAAGCATCGTTTTTAAAACATATGCACACATTTGGTGATATAAATTCATGTAAGTATGATATATAAGTAGCAAGTGTGTTTATGAAATGAGATTTTAGAACACTTACAAAGGTAGTGGTGATTATGAGAACCAAAAACACATTATAACAATAACCAAAAACACCCTTGCTTTATCCTTGTTATAGCCACAATGTTACCCAAAATCAATAACCAAAACCAAGCTAAAATTCCTCTCTTGCTTGCTCACTGATGTCGTGTACCAAAGAGAAAAAGAAAAGAAAGTTGTGTGCGTGAGTAAGTGATAGTTTTGGGTTTTTATCTTAGTGCAAAATGAACACATACAAGATCCTTTTTATAGCCAAGTAAAGTATGGACCTTGGTATAACTTAATAAGCTAGATGGGGCTAGAATTAAAAAAATAAAAATGATATTAGGGTTACTTGGACACCCATTGCAGTCGAAAGGAAAAAAAATATATAAGGGGCTTGTCTCCTACTCATTAAGACAAAACATTAATTTAATTAGGCTATGTATTCAAATTAGAGGAAATAAAATATAAATAGAGCTAATTCCCAAAGTAGGCCAAAACTTTTGGCCTATTTCAAGAGGAAGCCATTTGCAACATCTATTTCTCATTTTGTCCAGTCGAGCGTGCTCGACTGCTCGACCCCATAAAACTAGCGACACGTGTCATTCCTTTTTTATTTTATTAATATATTTTAGGCCTACAATTGACATATAAATTTGTTTTATTTTAGTCCATTAACCAAACAAGCGTTTGCAAAGTTAGTCCTTTTACTAACGGCTGTTTTATTTTAGTCCATTAACCAAACAAGCGTTTGCAAAGTTAGTCCTTTTACTAACGGCTGTTTTATTTTAGTCCATTAACCAAATAAGCGTTTGCAAAGTTAGTCCTTTTCATTTTTGGTCCTTGTGATTATTATTATTATTCAAAAAAATTCAAAAGAATTCATAAAAATTCCAAAAAACTTATAAAAATTCGTAAAGAATTATAAAATTTCGAAAAGTTTTGAAAAAATTTATAAAAAATCGAAAAAGATTTAAAAATTCGAAAAAACTTATAAAATTTTGAAAAATTTATAAAAATTCGAAAAGTTTCGAAAAAATTTATAAAAAATCTAAAAGGATATAAAAATTCAAAATTTTTTTAAAAAATCGAAAAAGTTTTAAAAATTCGAAAAAACTTATAAAAATTTGAAAAGTTTAGAAAAATTCGAAAAAATTTTAAAAATTCGAAAAAGTTTTAAAAATTCAAAAAATTTTTAAAAATTCAAAAAAGTTTTAAAAATTTGAAAAAACTTATAAAAATTCGAAAAAATTTTAAAAATTCAAAAATTGTTAAAAATTTGAAAAATTTATAAAAATTTGAAAAAATTTATATAAATTCGAAAAATTTATAAAAATACGAAAAATCTTTAAAAATTCAAAAAACTAATAAAAATTCGAAAAATTTTTAAAAATTCGAAAAAAATTATAAAAATTAGAAAAATTTATAAAAATTCGAAAATTTTTTATAAATTAGAAAAAATTTATAAAAACTCGAAAAATTCGAAAAAATTTAAATAAATTCGAAAAAAAATTTTGAATTCGAAAAAAATTAGAGGAAATAAAATATAAATATAGGGTGGCGTTTGGTTGTGTTAAGCTAAAACAAGGGAGCACATTTTATGGTCAAGCCCACAATTTGAAGATTTGGTCTCAACATTGAATATTTTGTCAAAGATCATGATTAAAGTATGCAACTTACTTTACTATTGATGTAGGGGAGGGGATGCCATAGGAAATAAAAGAGAAAAGTGTATAATTTTTATAAAAAAAAAAGTATTTTGTGAGTGTATTGGGTATTAAAAATAGGTATTGGGTAATAGTTTTGTAATTTAAGTTAAATAAATGTAATTAATTATTTTTAGTAAAAGAATTATGAAAAGTATAAGAAATAAATTTTTGTATGTTTGTAATAGTTTTAAAGAGTGCTAGAATGTGTTAAAATATCCGTTGGGAGTATCGGGTACATTGTGTGTTCATGCAAGTTGTGAAGAATGTTAATTAAACTATTAATTGTTCGTGAGTAAAAATGAAAAGCGTTTATTAAATTAATAATTGCAAGTAAAATGCAAATGCCCTAGCAATTAAATTATGAATTGGGAGTAGTGACAATGTACTGTAATGTTGTAGGCTAAATTTAGTCTAGAGTCATCGTGCACAAAAAAGTTATTCCTAGTTTTATGTTTATTTAACTAAAAATTTATACGTAAATCGTTCTCGGGTAAATGTCAGAATAAATAGTTTGAGTTTAGCAAATAGTATTGACCTGTAAAATGGCGGGTTGTCATAGATTAAACGGATTGGGTTGGTGTTCCACCGGTGGAGTGTTAACCGGTTCATTTTCCGTTGGGTTGGTGCTCAAGTAGTCGTGTTCACTTGGAAATTGTTGTGAGAAGTCGTGTTCACTGGGAAATTGTTGTGAGAAGTCGTGGTGACGGGGAAATTGTTGTGAGAAGTCGTGGTGACTTGAAAATTGTTGGGAGAAGTCTTTGTGAGACATTGTTGAGAATTTGTGTATGAGTTGTGTGTATGAGTTGTGTGTGTTAAACAATTCCACGCTGTGTGTATATATAGGCAACTTTTTGAAATTGAATTCCAATTTGAATTTAAATAAATCCCGCTCGTATTTTAAGTTTGAATTTTGAATTTGAATTTGGTGGGATCCCGCTCGAACTGTAGCATTTTGAATTTGAATTTTGAATTTGAATAAATCCCGCTCGTATTGTTTCAAACAGCTATTATCCGTTATAAACAACATACCATAACACACTATTTTTCACACACTTCTATATCTAACCATTTTTCAAAATTGTTTCAAACATCGGAAATGAATACTCGTTGGTCAAAAGAAGAAGAAAACTTGCTAGCTTAAGTTTGGGTTACAGTTTCCCAAGACCTAAACAACTACAATGAGTACTCCTTTTGAAACCAGGTTGTAGAAATGTTCAACAATCAGTCTAACAGTGACTATCGTAATAAAAATATGGTCACGGGTAAATGGACAAGACTTAATAGTGAATGTCAAAAATTCAACACTATTTACAAAAATTTGCAGCGTACAAGCGAGGAAAATGACAGTGATCATATCAAGAATGCAAAGACCATTTTTGAACAACGCTTTGGTGGGAGAAGCTTCCAATATGTTCATGTGTGGAAGGTTTTTAGAAACCACCCCAAATGGGACGAATGAAATGCTTAACGGTGTTGTATGATTTGTTTTCCGTATCGTGTTTATTTTTTTCTGTATCGTTTTTTGTTTTTCGTATCTTTATTTTATGGTTTGTATGTTTTTAATATGTTGTATTGTATTCTTAGTTTTAAAAAATGAATTTTATGTTATTTGATAAATTGAATAAAAAAATAAAATAGGAAGTGGTGGGACCCAAATGAGTAAGTTGAGGTTAGTTGTGATAAGAGCACAAGGTGCAGCTCTCGCCACAGCTCACCACTCCAACGTGGCTTTCTCGCCACAGCTCGCCACCAGACAACCCCCTTTGTTTTTTTCTCGAAAAATCGTCCTTTTGTCAGTACTTTTGGCAGGTATCCGTTATTCGAACATTTGGATATTTAAATGTATCCGTATTTTTATTTTATTATTATTATTATTATTATTATTATTATTATTATTATTATTATTATTATTATTATTATTATTATTATTATTATTATTATTATTATTATTAACATACATACTTTACACACTATAAATATTACACATTTTAATCAAATTCTACACAACTTTTATTTCAAAACACTTACATATAAGCAAGAAACATGAGCAATTCATCTTATTCCGGTGAAAGTGATCTTGAAGAGATAACGGAGTTGGAGATGATTCTCCAAGAGTTTGAATTCGAGCAATCGTTCCAACAAAAAGAAGCCGGACCTTCATGCCAGCGTAGATACATCCCCCGTGAACGTGAAATTACTGACGGACGTCTAATGGCCGACTAATTTGGTGACAACCCAAAATATACTGACGAAAATTTTAGGCGTCGCTTTCGTATGAGCCGTAAACTATTTTTAGAAATAGTACAAGGTATTGAAACATATATTCAAACTCATCATCCTCTTCACAAGCATTTTGATTTCTTTAGAGTCCAACCCAATGTTGCGGGTGTAATGAGTTTTAGTATGATTATGAAATGCACATGTGGCCTATGCCAATTGGCTTACGGGATAGCAGTTGATGCATTAGATGAGTATTTACAAATAGGGGAACAGTGTGCACGCGATTGTCTAGATTTTTTTTACTATGTGCATAATCCAGTTGTTTGCGAATGAGTTTTTAAGAAAACCAGACAAGAATGACATTCGCAACTTATACCACGCACATAACGCGGTTCATAAGATACCGGGAATGTTGGGAAGCATCGATTGTATGCACTGGGAATGAAAAAATTGTCCGAAAGAATGGCAAGGCCAATTTCACAGAGGTGATAAAAAGTATCCAACTATAATGCCGAAGCCGTTGCGTCATACGAGTTGTGGATTTGGCATGCATTTTTTTTGGGTAGCGGGTGCGAATAACGATCTTACCGTTTTGAATAATTCTCCGTTATTCGACGACCTGCTTGATGACATCACCCCTGAGGTTTCGTTTGAAGTATATGGGCGTACATTTAACCATGGGTATTATCTAGCTGACGGAATTTACCCAGAGTGGGCATCTTTTATCAAATCATTTACGGTTGCAAATAACCCAAAAAATGTCGTATTTAAAGCGAAACAAGAAAATGCTCGAAAAGATATCGAAAGAGCTTTTGGTGTTCTCCAAGGACGTTAGCATATTATTGCCCAACCGACGCGTGCATTTACTGTGAGTAAGTTACGGAGAATCATGTACTCGTGCATCATAATGCATAACATGATTTTGAAAGATCAAAACTTTGCGATATCCGAAGCTAGCGAAATGTATATTTCTCCGCAACCAAATTTACAGTAGACATGGATTGAGCGTTGCGCAGTGCAAAGAAGAAAAGATAAAGAACTACATGATAAACGCAAACACGCAAAGCTTCAACGATGTCTCATCGAGCATGTTTGGCAACGACATCAATGGGAACAAATTCAACAACATAATCCGAATAATTAGTTTCATTATAATTTGATGTATTTCTTAAGTTGCGTTTTTTTTTTACCGTATCATTATTTTACGTTTCGTATGTTTTTTATTGTGTTGTATTGTATTTTTATTTTTAATGAAATGAATTTAGTTTATTTGGAAATTTGAATAAAAAAATAAAGTTGTAAGTGGTGGCCCCCAAATGAGTAAGTTGAGGTTAGTTGTTAGTGAGGGGGGTTAGTTGTGGAGGTTTGTTAAAGTGATGTGGCGCCCCTTGGGCCTCAAATGAGAAGGTGAAATTGCTCACTACACCTTGTGCTCTAAGGGAGGGTTGTAAAAGGAGGTTTGTTAAAGTGATGTGGCACCCCATGGGCACCAAATAAGGAGTTTTGCCTCTTCACCACACCTTGTGCTCTTATACATTGAATCTAAAGAGGACTTGAGCTGGGTAGCATTAAGAGCATCCACTATAATAAACTTTTAAAAAGGTTAATAATTATGCCAAATCACAAACAAATAAAACTTTTAAATTTGTAAGCCTATATATTTCCACTATAGATAAACTTGTTAAAGCTTTATAAATACATAATATAACTCAATGCATTAAATTGTGAAGAAGTCTAAGATATTGGACCCTCTTCATGCCATGTAAGCATGAAATTGATGTCCACTATGGTTAACAATATTATGAACTTTTTCATCTTTTTATAAACCCTTTTAAAAACCACCATAGTGGATACCCTAATACACCATTTGATAGAGACGACAGCAAATTAGTAGATAGACGTTGAATCAAAAGAGTATTTGAAAATTCTTGAGTTAACATCTTTTGATATATTATGCAAGTAAAGTAGAATGGAAAGATAGTAAAACATCCCAAGCTATCTTTCATCAAGTTCCGCTTTATAATTAATTTTCTTTCATTTCAAAAGTCGGGATTAGTGTAAGTTTACGATCGACACTTTACTAGAAATGCTGTTATTATCCGATAAAAAAAAACATGCATTATGCATGTTTGGATATTAATATTTTATTTTGACAAAATATTGATCAATTTTACATCAACAAAATTTTCCTTTCAGTTAGATTTCAGATAAAACAACGTAACAATTATGATTAAGTTATTTGCTAAAAGCATTAACAAAATAGTTATTGGCTAAAAATTATTTCTTTTGAATTTCTTGGTGCATTTCTTTTTATATTTATAGAGATCGAGTGGTGGCACAACGTCTACAAATAAAAGGAGACGCCTAAAATTTCATTTATCAAGGTAAACGGGGTCAATGATTACATATAGGCAAACATATCTCATGGATATATGGCAAAGAATAATATTCGAGATGATGGTTGGCGTATCATACCAACTTATTAATTCAAACTCAACACCTTTCACCATTTGCGTAACCTTCTCCGACGACAAGTGGTTTTATTCGTTTCTGATTAAGGCAATGACAGTTTTACATTAAGTTTAAATTTAACGTACTCAAGGTGGTTCCTATGAGAGCTGCAAACGAGGCAAGCTTTTATCAAGCAATTATAGCTCGAGCTTGACTCGATCAAGTAGGGCATTTATTGAGTTCGAGCCCAAGCCTAACAAACCAGCTCAAAACGCACAACGAGCCAAGCTCCTGCTTTCAATAGATCATATCGAGCTTTTATCGAAATTTTCGAGCCTTCATATACATGTATATTTTTATCATACATATTGATTTTAAACAATCACTGAGGCTAATGTGAATAGGTATAATACCAAAATATTTTTTATATCCGGAATTTTTAAACATAATCTTCCCGAATGCTTTGTTTAACATATTTGCTCTTAAGTTAATCGAGTATATTTTTTACTTTATTAATGAGTTTGACTACCTAATATAATGTTTATATATTAATTCGAGCTTTTCGATCTGAACTCGAGCCTTAATCGAATATTACTAGAATCGAATTCAAGCCTGGATAATTAAAGCTAGTCGAGCAATGAAGGCGAGCTCAAACCTATCATATAATTTTTGGGGTGATCTCAAACATTGTCAAGCTCGAGCTTAGCTTGACTTGAGTAGAACCCTAGTCCGGTCTACAACTAACTAAAAAAATTTAAATCAAATAAAATTCAAATATTGTGAAGGAAAAAGTGTATAAAATGTTAGTGTTAGTTGGTCAATCCCTCGTGGAGAACCAATTCTACATTCCCGATATCAAAGAAGTCTTTAAATAATGCAAGCTGCTATTTTTGTTATCGTAGAAATATACTCTGACTAAAAAGTTTTGATTTGGGTTTTCTCCGTTGACTTGAGAAGTAATGTTCAATAAATATTTCTTAAGAGGGTTTAAAACGATGTTATTTAAGACTACTTGAAACCAAAACTTTGACAAAAAGCTAGTTTAACTGCAATGCACGCAAGTGGTCATTGTGGATCAATTTCAGCTCAATAAATTCGCGTGCAATGGTTGTATTTATGCGTAAATAAACAAATTGCAACAGAAAAAGTAATAAACAAATTGCAACAGAAAAAGTAATAAATTTCGCCATAAACGTGCTATCTGATTGGCATATTGTTAAACTGAACGCAATTAGAAGATTACATAAATGGTCCTTGTGGTTTGGCGAAAATTGCATCTACCGTCCCTAAGAGTTTAAAGTTGCACTCTTCGTCCTTATCTTTGCAAGGAATAACACCCATAGTCCTTGCGTCTAACGGACGTTAAAATTGACCGTTAAATCAACTCATGTGCAAGTCACATTAGGGCATTATAGTTATTTTTTACTTACTTCTTCTTCACCCTTCAATTTTTCTTTTGACTTTTTAATTTTTTTCTATAATCCATTTCAAAAACCATCTAATTTCATTCAAAACCCTTTAATTTAAAAAACCCTCTAATTTCATTCAACTTCCTGCTTCTCACCAACAGGCACAAACAAATATGCATTGGCCGGATCCCAGGGAGTGGTGGATGGGCCCACATCCACATCCAGTATTGCTCATCAATCATATATGGAATCTTTTCAATGAATCCAACTGTCAAAAATAATTTATGTCATCTGGTTGACTCTGGAAACAACTAAAACTAAAAGGTCAACAAGCAATTGAAGATAAGAAATCAACCTGACGTTTGGTAGCTTCAATACACCCCCAAAAGACAAGAGATGCGTTTGTTGTCATTTTTCGGGCGATAAACAGTTCTGTTGTCATCGATATTACTTACAAAAGAAAGTTCTTGGTCAGCAAGACATTATTTAATCACATTATAATGACAAAATTTTAATAATATAACATATATATCTCTGCATCCAGTTTATTGCCCAAAAGCACAACAAACTCTAATACTCGAATCTAGAATGGATCTTTTGAGGACCCATCATTAGCAAATTTCACAACATACATATACAGACGAAACCTTCTATGAAGATCAACATTTCTTAATTAAGACAACCTGAAACCGTAAATTCGTTGGGGTTCCTAAACCTTATGAAGCACAAGGTAAAAAAGAAGTGGGGATATGCAATACTCTTTGATGTTCGTGTTTTGATAATTAGGCTAATGGCCTCTAAATGTATCATAGTTGTCATCATTTCCTTGTATATGTATCGAACAATTTTTTTTTGCTATTATGTGTACTAAACTTAAATATTTGGTCATTTTTGTATACTTTATGACCATTTTGCCCCTCCCATGTTAATAAAATGAGGGGCAATATAGTCATTAAGTACACAAAAATGCATAAAAAATCAATTTTAGTACACAGAATAGCAAAAAAAAATTGTTCGATACATATAAAAGAAATAAGTGACAACTATGATACATTTTGGTGCCATTAGCCCATGATAATTTGGGTATTAGGTTTCAAAATGTTCAAAAGAAAAGAAAAGAAATAAAACTATTGCAAAAACGAGGAAGCCAAATCAATAAGAATTGGAACTATTCAAAATGCATACAGAACTGTTGGTTTTGAATGAAATTAGAAGGTTTTTGAAATTACAGGGTTTTTGATATTATATAGAAAGTAAATAAAAAGTCAAAAGAAAAATTGGAGATTAAAGAAGAAGTAAGTAAAAAATAACCACAATGCCCCCAAATGACTTGTACATGAGTTGATTTAATAGTGAGTTTTAACGTCCGTTAGACGCAAGGACTATGCGTGTTATTCTTTGCAAAGATAATGATGAAGAAAACAACTTTAAATTCTTAGTGACGGTAGATGTAATTTTCGCCAAACCATAGGGACCATGTAAGTAATTTACTTTAAGATTAATTATGTTAGCAGCAAATTAGGCCGACATGTATGTTTCATTAGCCAAATCTACCCTTTATATAAATGTGTTATTAGAAACTAAAATCCATATTAAATATTTATGCATGCAACTTGATCATAATGTTGCTTGCCTGAAAAATTTTAAAAACAAGAAAGAAAATTGACAGTGTGCGCTTTAGTTTTTAAAATCAATTTATCAAAATCTCACAATTGAAAGATTTAAACAAATAAAAGTAGTTTAAACCCATTAACTTAATTAAGCTAGGAAATCCAAACTTTCTTCTTATTTAAACATCCCTATTACAACAAACCATCGTTATATAATGGTGCGTAAAATTCTTAATTTTCTATTTTCAGTTTTGTAAAAAAAAAGAGCAGATTTAGTTTTCCGCAAAACATAGAAAACACGTTCATATAGTATTGTTTTGAAGAAAATGATGGGGTTACAAGGAAAACAAGAAAACACGTTCATATGGTATTGTTTTGAAGAAAATGTTTTGTGTAGAATTTGATAGATTTTTATTTATTTATTTATTTATTTGAAAGCAATCTCTATTTTTCTTGTTTTGTAAAACATAAGTTATGGAAAACAAGGGCGTTTTCTTTCAACCGCTTTTTTTCTCGATCCGTGCTCCTAAATCCTAAGTTAACATAAAAACATATATTAGCATGTGCATTGAGTAATTGATTTGGTCAGTAATATACATATTTTTGTCACAAAATCAGTTTGGCGAAAAGGATTAGGGTGGTCACTCTGTAGGTCCAGGATAACAAATAGCCATAGAGACTAAATACAAATACTCCGTATTAATTAGAAATCACTGATAGAGTAAGAGCAGAGGGTGTCTTAACGCACCAGAAAGGACTAGTAACTGATTATGCGATGATGTCTTTCGTCAATTCGATTTTGTCACTAAGACTGTAAAAGCCGTCATTAACTAAGTCAAAGTGGTTGGAGGGTGTTTATCATAGTTTATTTGATAGGCATTTATTATTATTATAATTATTATTATTATTATTTTATATTATTATTATTATTATTATTATTATTATTATTATTATTTTTTTTATATTTTTTTTTTTTTTTTTTTTTTTTATATAAAACATCACTTCATTAGAAGAAAATAGGATTTACAAGAAATTAGAGAGGAGCCGAGATACTAACTGGGCTCCCACTCCTCTAGCTATTGCAAAGCTAATCCTATTAAAAATATGAGCTGCGGCTCGCGATCCGATGTCTTGAGTTACTGAGAACTTTCAGATCCGTTTCAGTAGGGTTGCTGCATCATTCCCAAGTTCCCCAAAGGAAGAGAATGAGAAGGGAAGAAACCCATATCCAATGTCGGCACATTTGCTCTCATATTTGACACGCTTGCGCTGTGCTGCTTCAACTACCACTCGTCCTGGCACAAAATCGACCATACCCGATTGCGTCAAAGGAGACGACCCTGTCAAATCGACACAAACATCCTGCCCACCGTCCCAAGAATAGAGCAATACATCAGCTGGGCGTAAGTTTTTGTCTCCTTCTCCACAAAGGCCAATGTCAACCTCTTTGCGAGCCGAGATCCCAGACCGAGAGCAAATATCAGCAAGAGTGTCGCGCACCACGTTGTGCCGGTGCTTAATACCAATAATACCAGCACATGACACAGCATGGTCCCCGTAAATGTCTCCCGCAAATAACCTGGAACAAGCAGAGCACGGCATCTGGACCGAGAACAGGGGGACACCCAGGCGGTAGCATAAAACACATCGGTAAGTTCTAGCGTTCATAGTCTGCCCCAACCCAGATATCGGGGCCACCCTAAGCCAATCGGAGGTGTAGTCTTCTCGTTGCGATCTCCAAAGCGCCATCTGTCGAGCGGATAGACCAAAAGTGGATTCAGCCATTTTAGTAACACGTGTGAAATATATATCTGCCAATTTCTTCATAAGTTTGGGGGCAGCGATCTCATTCGGGTTACTTAAGAGGTCGAACTCCATTTTCGCGTTAAAAGTACACAGAGCGTCATTAAAGGAAGATCCATGATTTACTATGCCAGACTGTTGGAGGAGCTTAGCCTGTAAGCTAGCAGATTGGAGTCTAGACGCAAGGAAAGCATAATTCAAGACATCACCTGCAGAATATACGCCAAGCCCCCCAAACTCAAACGGAAGCGTGGCCAATCTCCATTGCCAATCCCCAAACCCAGGTCCAGAGGCAGTGATAATACGTTCCATAGAGGAACGAAGCGCCGCATCAAACGAAGTCTAGGCACCCTCAAAGACCCGAGGAGAACATGTGCGCATAGAGAAGTATAACTTTGAAATACCGGCACAAGCACGAAGAAGGAGCAACTCACATTGAGGATCATTAAGCCTAGCAACGGCATCCATAAGTTCGATGGTTTTAGCAACCCTTTTCATAGCAAGCCCACTACTAAACTCAAAGTCCACGCTGGCCGGCCCACCCAATAACTTAACACCGCGTAAAGGGCGAGCAATATTAGGCGGAAAAACACCTGCGAGTCTGCTTCTGGGATCCTCGGTTGGCCAAAAAATCTCAGTTTTATCCACGTTAAGGTGCAAGCCATAACTAGGTCCATCTGACATAATAAGATCTAAGACCTTCCCGACGACCAGAGTATCACCAATAACAGTTCCATCATCCAGGTACCACGCTTGGAGGGAAAGATCAAAAGAGTCTCTAATTTTGCGAACCAGGGGGTGTAACACTAAGGCAAAAAGTAGAGGTCCGAGTGGGTCGCCTTGTTGCACCCCTTGGTGCGACCATAAGATGTGTTCCCCATAATAAAGTCTAGCTGGGCTGGAGTAGCAGAATTCCACCCAACGTGAAATAGCGGGGCAACGAAGGCGAACCTCCTGTAGCATAACCTCCCGATCCACCAAATTAAAGGCGTTTTTGAAATCCACCAGCAACATTGAAAGACCCGCCTTATCTCCACAGTCTTCAAGGAATCGATTCACAGCGTGAAGAATAGCCTCTCCTCCTCCAGACACCCCAACGCCGTATTGTAGATCGTTCAAATAACCATCTAAAGAATGACCAATCAAGGAAGCACCAATCTTGGATACTAAGCGCCTCCAAATGGTCTCCACAGCAATGGGACGGATACCACCTCCTGGCTTAATCAGCGGTGTGAGGGGAGCACTAGCAATGTATTCACCTAACGCCCTAGGGCATTGACCACCGAGAAACAGATTCACTACTTGGGTGATAGAGGCAATTAATTCATCCGAAACAGCCACAGCAACACCACTCAAACAGTCCAAAAGGTGTTGGGCATGCAAACCATCTCGACCGCAAGAGGTACCACGGGGGAAACTCCTAATCATATCAAGAACCACAGCAGGAGATGCAATGAGGTTATGATGATCAAGCGGTATATCAGGCCGAGCAGGAGCCGACTTGAAAGGATGTTTAGCTTTTAAATCCTCGAGAGTAGTATCATTATAAGGAGCAACTCCTGAAGAAGAAAGAACTCTGACAGCTGCAGAATAATGACCATCACAAATCTTCCTCTTACATTGCCTGATATTACGCTCACCCAAATCCACAGTATCCTCATCGATATTAGCCCATGCAGGGGAGTGATGAAGCGAAAAGTGTACCGCTTTTAAGGGGTCATTTAAGCTTTAAATCGTATTTATTTGATCAAATATTGCCCTAAATCGTTCCTTTTGTCATTTTAGGTACTTTGGAGAAGAAATCTGGAAAAGGAAGCATTTTGGACGTTTTTGGAGCATTAAAGTGAAGAAAACGGCAAAGTCTCAAAAATCGGCTAAAAGTTACTCTTGACGGCGTCAGACTTTACTCTGGACGGCGTCATGCCTTGGCAAGAAAAGGTGGACGTGAAATTTACTCATGATAAGCCAGTGAAAATTGCATGTAAATTCTGACGGCGTCACGCTTTAACTTGATCGAGGGCGTCACGGCTTAAATCATAAGGGGACGGCGTCACGTTCATGGTTCGACGGCGTCAAGCCTTGATAAGCCAGAATGGATTTTTGAAGAGCTAAAGAGGGACGGCGTCAAGATGGTCATCCGGGAACCCTAAAAGCGGCGAGGTGACGGCGTCACACTCAATAAGGTGACGCCGTCAGATCCAAAAATCTATATATAGTTTTCTAATTTTTTGTCATTAGGGAGAGCTTAGTGTGTGGAATTTTGGGAGAAAACCCTAAGACGATTTTAGCTACTTTTTCAGGGCTTTTTGCCTTGAGATCTTCCATGTTTCATTGAAAGATAAGTTATCAATTAATCATTCAATATGTCTATGTGTTGTTTGATTCTATCTTATTCTTGTCTTTTGTTTAACATGTTAGGCTAAATTTATCTTGTGTTTGCTTAGATCTAATGAAACCTAGCTATTGATTATTGGTTGTTAATGTGTTATTAGTTGTATTGGATGATTGTTTATCTATGTTAGGCTTAAGAAAACTGGCTAACTTCCTATTCGGTAACTTGCTTGAACGTCTTAAGAAACATGAACCAAATGCGTACTAAAGGTTTTTATGGTTGTATTTAATGCACAAGCGAATTCTAGTGATCCCATGTTAGGAGCTTCCTAGCCGGCTCGACATAGGAGTGAAGTAGGAGCTTGTAGAGTTGGGGAAGTAAGTACGCCACCCCACGAATGGTATTAAGGAATACACCCGTCATCCACGCGACTAATACACACTAATTAACCGGTAAAAGATAGTTAGGGAGTAAGGAAATCTAAGTAAACACATTTCTCTACACATAAGTTTCTCACCACATTTTCATTTCAGTTATTTTATTTTATTTGCATTCGTAGTAATTTGGGTTAGTTGACTAGCAACTAATTCCGCCCACTCCTTCAAAACCGAGATTTTACTTGCTTTCATAAAAATATAAAAACATAAAAAAAGAATCTTCCTCAACCCTTAGACCTAATTAGAGTAGCCTTTCATACCTAACGAACACTATTCCCTGTGGAGAACGATCAATCCCCCGTACTTACCACTACACTATACTACATCGGTCAGGTACACTGCCTGGTGGGGTTGTAAGCCTCTTGAGATCCCTCGAGAGGTAAAACCTGTTGTAAGGTTACAAAACCACGAATCAAGTTTTTGGCGCCGCTGCCGGGGAATAGTTATTGTTTAGGTTGAATTTTTATTTCTATTAGGTCTACTCACTAGATTCCTTTCTAGTGAGATTTTTATTTTATTTTTCTAGATTTTCTTTAGTCTATCTATTTTCTTCGTGCTTTTGTTCGTATAAGGTTTCCATTGACTCTTCCGTTCACCATTATGGAGAACGCGAATCCACCATACCACCAACCACGTAATTCACCCACTCCATATGACATCTTGATATTTAAACAACATAAAGATGAACCTCTCTATGATGCATGGACTCGTTTTAAATATTTACTCCAAAAAGTCCCTCATCATAACTTTGATTTTTGGTCCCTAACTCAAATCTTTTACAATCATGTCGACCGACATGCCCAAAGGGACATTTACCATATTGCCGGCAGGGATATTAGGGAATTAAGTGCTGAGAAAGCATGGGAAGCTATTGAGAATTGTGCCCAATATTATTATATGGTAGACAACCCAACAAACATTAATACAAGTCAATTGACCACAAATTTCAAGGATCATGAAACAAGTTTGTTTGGGGATGAGGGTAGAGTTGAGCCACCTAGCTGCATGTCATGGTTAGGCACTACCATTATACAGGGTGAACACTTAGGTTATCTTGATGTGATGGAGGATCTAGCCGAGCATGATCACATTGATCAAAAAGACCTAGGTTTTATGATCGATGACGATGAATCTCAAGAAACACATGATGAATCTTTTGGGCAATTTGAATATAGCAGTCAGAATATTGAGGATGATCCTTATGATTCGGACATTGAAGTTGAGATGCCTAGAGAAGCACTTGAGATACTTGGTAAAATGTTAGGGTTAGATCCTACTAAAACACATGATGAGGATATAGGTGATCTTGACATAAGGAATGATGAGGTAAGTAACATAAGCCCACCAAGTACCCCACAAGTCCTACCATCATTCGAAGCATACACACCACCGGTGACTTACCCGGAAGAAGTAGAAGAGACTATAGGAACCCCAATAGAGGTAGAACCTTTGAACCAAACACAACTAGAAGAAATAGGTTTGAATACTTGTAGTCACAACCTTTCTTTTAGTTCTATGGAAGTTCCTAGTTTTGATGAACCGGAGCCTCAACCAAAACCGTTACCTAATCTTCCATCTTTAGATGTGAATTTAGGAATTGAAAAAGGTCCCGATCCACCCATCAAACCATGTAGTCCGGGTAATGTTAAGATTAAGGTAGTAGACTCTAGGCCATGTGGAGTGGAAGCTAATATAGGAGTGAACCATGACCTTACATACTTACATCACCCATTTATGATTGATCACAAGAAACATTATGGGTTTAAACCGGGTTTATTAGGTCAAGATAGATTCTCAACTAGGAATCTCTCGAAGTTGATAGAAGATGATCCCTTTTTAGGAGAAAACTTTAATTCACCCATTGACCAAAGTGAACTAGGTAAGGTTATGATGAAAGGAGCACACCCCTTTGAGTATATAATTCATCCACCACTCTTTCCTCACGCGGCATACTCCTACCAAGTTGGTGTGTATCGCTACTATCACCCGCACTTAATCCTAAGTGTAGGGACAACATCCCCTATTTCCGTTAAATAAGGGTAGAGTCAGGCTCATGACTCGAACAAAAACAAGCGCTTCTTGGGAGGCAACCCAAGCTTTATTTGCTTTGTGTGTTTATTTATTTGTTTGTTTGATTTTATTTGTTTCCGTATGTGTGTTTAAGTTTTATTATTATTGATTCATGTTCAAAACTAATTTGTGAAAATGCTTTATTTTGTTTTTAACTTCGTCTTAACTACATATAAAGGTATTTTGCAAAAGTTAAGTGTAAGGGAAATCTAAATCGGTTTATTAGAACACAAATGAACATGAATCGTAATAATAATAAAATAGCATACATATTCGTATTTGTTTGAGTCAAATGCTTGTATCGAGTCATAATGATGTTTTGCAGGATTTCCAGGAAGTAAGGTAAAGGTTTTTCCAGAAATTTTCCGGAAACTTAAAATGAAATTTTTGTCAGGTCATTTCTGACGGCGTCAGGGTTTATAACCTGACGGCGTCAGATTTAATTTTCAGAAATTTTTGAAAGTTTTGTTTTCATAAAAAGTTTTTATTAAAATCTCCAACTTATAATCTCCAGGAATCTGCAAAGTTATCATTCCACAAGCATTATATCCTTATATATAGATTTTATCCCGCCGATGTTATGCAGGTTTTCGTGTTTGTTTTCTCAGGTTTAACAGGTTATTTTGGACAAGGAGATGTTTATTGAATCAAGCTTTTGGCGATGCATTAGTCATGGAGCTTCAACATTCTCTTTGGAGGAAGATCTAACCGTGTAATTTCACTATCCACCGAGCGAATCAGGGGAGTATTTGATTTCATTCTTTTACTTTTTGCTTTTACATCTTGTTATTTGAACATTGGGGACAATGTTCATCTTAAGTTTAAGGGGGGGGGGGTAAAAGTACGATTTTAGAGAATACAATTGCGCTTGATTTTTGTTTGGTTAATAGTAGATGCGTAATAAAACTGAGAGAAATACTTGTTAAGGTAATTTTAGTGCCAAATTTAAAATTTTTTACAACATATAGGAGTGAAACTTTGATCTTAATAAGCGTCTCACGGATAGGAGTTACATGTCTAGCACAACAAACCGTACCACTAAAAAATTTTCCACCCCAAATATGTGAGGTTCGCCCCTAGAATTGGTAGGAAAAGCATTTATGCTATGATGTGTGTACCGGTAGCACTTAGATTCTAGAACTTGCGTTAGGACCATTCCGAGGCCACAAGTGAGACTACATTCGTGTAGTTAGATTTACTACATGATAAGAGGCATTAGGATTAACCCATTGTTTTACACCTGTGTTTTTGTTATAATTACGTTGGCTACATTGGTCAAGTAATTCTCCCACACCCTTTGCGTTGTACTCATTTTTAGTACACGATACCCCTAGTACACCCCTCAGAGCCTATCTTTTCGTTTCGACCTTTAAGCATTTTACTTAAAGGAAGAATTTGTTACACCCCACTAAAATGTACACCCAAATCGCCTTAGCCTACCTTGTATGCACTCATTTTTAGTGCATTATTGTTACAACATTTGTTTAAACCCAAGTTAATTATCTAGTTGATTACATGGTTGCTAAGTCGAGTCATATCCTTGTACATATTGTTTTGGGACGATTGGGACTCATGGGTAAAGTACTAGTATAATGGAGTAATGGGGAAGAACATCATTTATTACCCCCATATGTGCTAAATATTTTAAAAGTACTCCAAGTTTTTCAATTATCTTAATTCGAGTCATTAGATTAGTATTTGTAAAGTTATGTAAAAATTCAAGTGTAAGGGGAATGCAACGCCCCTATGATGTATTATTTTGGATGGTAGGGTAAAAGTGTATGCAAAAAAAAAAAAAAAAAAAAAAAAAAAAAAAAAAAAAAACACAAAAAAATGAGAAAATGAAAAATAGAAAAAACATACGGACTACCATCCCGTTTCATTTTATGTTTGTTTTATATTTTTGTTATTTTGTTATTTTCTTTCATTAGCTTAAGATCGAGTCTAGTCTTGGCTTAGCAACATTGTATAGTACATGTAATTGATCAAGATCTTTAACTCGCCACCAGTAAAATATCCTTTATCCAACAAAACCGTGTTTTCCTTTTCCCTACACCTAACGTTATAACCCATTTAAAAGCCCTCTTTGATAGTTTATCTTAGGTGCTTACGCCTAGTGGAGGAGGTTTTCGATCCTTTCCCAAGCCTATGGTAATCTATTTGCTATTACAGGTAGTGAGAGATATTTTCCGTTTTCATTTATGAGATTTATTTTGATGACACTTGAGAGATGTGAGTATCTAAACACTACTTGTGAGGTGCTAGTTTGTAATCTCCGTGCTTATTATGATTAGAGTGGAACGATTATTTGTTGTAATTACTTTTATGTTTGCATTAAATGACCCCTAACTTGTATTTTGATTAGAATAAAAGCGCATTTGCTTGAGGACAAGCAAATCTCAAGTGTAAGGGTATTTGATGAAGCGAAAAGTGTACCGCTTTTAAGGGGTCATTTAAGCTTTAAATCGTATTTATTTGATCAAATATTGCCCTAAATCGTTCCTTTTGTCATTTTAGGTACTTTGGAGAAGAAATCTGGAAAAGGAAGCATTTTGGACGTTTTTGGAGCATTAAAGTGAAGAAAACGGCAAAGTCTCAAAAATCGGCTAAAAGTTACTCTTGACGGCGTCAGACTTTACTCTGGACGGCGTCATGCCTTGGCAAGAAAAGGTGGACGTGAAATTTACTCATGATAAGCCAGTGAAAATTGCATGTAAATTCTGACGGCGTCACGCTTTAACTTGATCGAGGGCGTCACGGCTTAAATCATAAGGGGACGGCGTCACGTTCATGGTTCGACGGCGTCAAGCCTTGATAAGCCAGAATGGATTTTTGAAGAGCTAAAGAGGGACGGCGTCAAGATGGTCATCCGGGAACCCTAAAAGCGGCGAGGTGACGGCGTCACACTCAATAAGGTGACGCCGTCAGATCCAAAAATCTATATATAGTTTTCTAATTTTTTGTCATTAGGGAGAGCTTAGTGTGTGGAATTTTGGGAGAAAACCCTAAGACGATTTTAGCTACTTTTTCAGGGCTTTTTGCCTTGAGATCTTCCATGTTTCATTGAAAGATAAGTTATCAATTAATCATTCAATATGTCTATGTGTTGTTTGATTCTATCTTATTCTTGTCTTTTGTTTAACATGTTAGGCTAAATTTATCTTGTGTTTGCTTAGATCTAATGAAACCTAGCTATTGATTATTGGTTGTTAATGTGTTATTAGTTGTATTGGATGATTGTTTATCTATGTTAGGCTTAAGAAAACTGGCTAACTTCCTATTCGGTAACTTGCTTGAACGTCTTAAGAAACATGAACCAAATGCGTACTAAAGGTTTTTATGGTTGTATTTAATGCACAAGCAAATTCTAGTGATCCCATGTTAGGAGCTTCCTAGCCGGCTCGACATAGGAGTGAAGTAGGAGCTTGTAGAGTTGGGGAAGTAAGTACGCCACCCCACGAATGGTATTAAGGAATACACCCGTCATCCACGCGACTAATACACACTAATTAACCGGTAAAAGATAGTTAGGGAGTAAGGAAATCTAAGTAAACACATTTCTCTACACATAAGTTTCTCACCACATTTTCATTTCAGTTATTTTATTTTATTTGCATTCGTAGTAATTTGGGTTAGTTGACTAGCAACTAATTCCGCCCACTCCTTCAAAACCGAGATTTTACTTGCTTTCATAAAAATATAAAAACATAAAAAAAGAATCTTCCTCAACCCTTAGACCTAATTAGAGTAGCCTTTCATACCTAACGAACACTATTCCCTGTGGAGAACGATCAATCCCCCGTACTTACCACTACACTATACTACATCGGTCAGGTACACTGCCTGGTGGGGTTGTAAGCCTCTTGAGATCCCTCGAGAGGTAAAACCTGTTGTAAGGTTACAAAACCACGCAATCAGGGAGGGTTCGGCTAAAACCTCTCTAACAAGCTGCAAACTACCCCCAGTCATACTCCAAGAGCGAATGGCATTAGCGATATATTCTTCTTGGCGTTGGCGTTTAATAGCAGACCTGCACTCCATGTTACTCCTCGGACAAAAGGTTTTAAGGAGACAGAGAGGCAGGGCTATCAGGCTAACCCAACAGGAAATGTCTTCAGGTGTGCAGATCACCTTATCGAGGGCTCCTTTCAGTACGCGAGAGAATCCCAACCGACACTTGGGGGGGATGGATTTGACTGTGTGCAACCCTTTAGAGAGCAAGGTGTCAAGTAAGTGTAGATCGAAACCATTATGCTCCGCCAAAACCGAATCCTCACCCTGAGCAATTTGAACCGAAGAAGGGACTTGTGGTTTAGCAAGATCAAACAGCACAAACCTAACGACACCATTGCCACCATCAGGGGGTGAAACAAAATCAGGTCCATGCCGGCATTTCGAACGAAGAGTATGCGTCTTAAAACAATTTCCACATAACCAAAGACCCATACGTTTCAACGTGACCTCAGCCGCCTCAAAAACGGCAAGATTAGTGGCCAAGGAAAGTTTGGTGGTGGCTAGCGCGTCCCCACTGAAATGACGATCACGAAGGTGAGAGATTAACGAGGTTTTGGTGAGCCCATTTCCACCACCATCTTGACAACCACTTAAACCAACAAAAAGACAATGAAACCGTATGGTTGCCATAATAACCAGTTCGTCAAAACGCAAAGTTCGCAAACAAAGCCCACAACTAAGGCCCAAGTAAACCTACGAAAAGCAAGTAGGGACCACCCAGCTTAAACCAACAAGAACCACGGCCAAAACGCAACAAAAGAAAACCAACAAACTTTAATCAAACCGCAAGGTGGGGTCCACCCAACTTTAGCCAAAACACAACCAACAAAACCCACGGTCAAAATACAATAAAAGAAATCCAACAAACTTTAATCAAATCGCAAGGTGGGGTCCACCCAACTTCCTGACAAATCCACCAACCTATCACCAAAAACGCAACTGTTCAACCCCATCAACACGCAAGGTAGGCCCCACACAAGCTAATCGCAACCCAGATTTTTCAAAAGTACAAAACCCAACTGTTCAACGCGACGGTCAAATCGGAATCGGGAACCCAACTAAAATTAAAAATTCATCAGATCATTAAAAATAAGCTTATCAAATTATATGATCATATCTTGAAAAGGAAGGCCTTAATTTCCCTTGAATCTTGGGATAGTTAAGTAGGTCCTGCATGGGTATACTTTTTACTTTCCCATGCATCTTGTGGTTAAGGTTAGTATTTTTCATAAGTAGGTTTTGTTAGGTTTTGTGTTTAAATATTAATATATACATGTCCGGTTTCGAACCCGAGGCTCGGGATTGCACACATTAGCGTGAAAGTTTCAATGATGAATAATTAAATAATTATATATTTCATGTATTTATTTATTTATTCATTTCACCAATTAAAACACTTAACGACGGTTAGTACTTAACGGGAGTTTTAACTAACGACCGTTAAAGGACTAGTTTTGCAAAAGAGGAAAGAAGGATCTAGAATCCTTGTGGAAGTATGGAAGTCGGCTGGAAACCCTTATGGGAAGGGTGGGCCGATCGATTGGCTTGGAGGGGAAGCAAAGGAGACACTATAAATACAATTCATTGTGTTTTGGTTTTTCCCTAACTTCTTGAATCCCTAACTATAGCCAAACTTCTCTTTCTCTTTCCCTCTTGCTTGTGCTAGTCGACTTTTTCTATTCCCACTAGGGAATTCGGCTTGAGCTTTTAGCATTCAAGTGTTTGGCTTATTGGTGATCAAGAAACTAGCTTTTCTCATTGAAACGCTATAATTACGTGTGTACAAGAACGAGTGACAAGCTTCTTTTAGCTTGTGATCTTTGGTGTGATCGATCCATACATAAATCCTATTAGGGTTTATATTATTTGTTCTTGTTCAAGAGATTCCTTGTTCTTGCTAGGAATCAAAAGGTACGTGTCTTATTTAATTTAATTAATTACATGTTCTTGTAGATCTATTCCGCTGCGTGCTTTGTGATGTTTATGTGTTTATGATTTTAATAGTTCACATATTCCAACAGTGGCATCATGAGCCTCGTTTAGAACTTGTAATTAATTACTTAAAACCTAAAAATTGGATCTTGTAGAGATTACATGCATTAATTAATAATTAGGGTTTGTTTTTTTTAACCCTAATATGGGACGATCCAAGATTAATTAAAAATTAGGGTTTTAATTGTTTTATTAAAACTTGAGAAACCCTAGGATTGCATGAAAATTTTTAGGAATTAATTAGTAAGTACCGTATGTGATGTTGCTAATTAATTAGATACGTACATGAGATATTGTCATAATAATATGTGTTGCATAATTATGTGAACAATATGGTATCCTTGACAAATCTTGCATATTTGTCATGGAGTGATTTGTATGTTTTGTTTGAATTTGTATGCTACATGTTTTAAATAAATCTAAAATTGGGGAAGACCTCAATATATTAATTAAAAGGTTATGTGCAATGTGGTATCTAACTAACTAAAACTTACGCGGCCAAATTTATTTGGTGCTGTGGTCCATTGGGTACAATGCGCTCGAAAACCAATGGGAGTTTTGTTAGTTACATACATTTAAATTACACATAGAATTAATAATAGGATTTATTGAAAAAGGTTTGCATGTGGCTATATGATATCGTAGATGATCATATATTTGTTATTATGTGTTTATTTATTTTTTTTTTGAATTACTTGATCTTTTGTGTTTTATATTATGATGGATTGAAAACTACAAAAGAGGGTAATTTTTCATAATAAAAATAAATAAGACTAATAACTATGAAACCTTTGTAGTAAGTTCAATTATTGCCAAGTCTTATGTGCCGACAGTGGTTCGCTTCGCACGGTAATTTGCTCCCAGGCGAGACTAGCAATAATAGATTTACTACATTAATTGTTTTAGCAAGAAAATTATATTCTTTTAGTTGATTGATTGCGACTGTATTAAGTGGTCGAAGCGGCGGACCTAAAATTGACAAACTAAAAAGTGGGTTCTAGTTGGTTCGCATTAAATTGTGACCTTAAAGGGGCACGGTTTTAACCAGCTTCGGCGGCTGTCGTCCCTACGCCCGCCTGTGCGTCAATTTTAGACTTACCAAGTACACCACAACTAATACGAAGCATCTTAAGGCAATGTTGTAATTTATTCAACGCCTCAATTAAAAGATTTGATAATTTGAGCTACGAATGAGTAAATGGTTTTGTTTTGCAAACATATATGATACAAAGATGAATGCATGACATCTTTGTACATATTTTTTGATTTCACACATCAAAATTTATTACCCTATAATTTAAGTTATATGTCACCCAACTACAAAAAGAAACACCTAAGGTTTCATCCTACATCACTAGCAGCCAAAGCTGAATGTTGATGTTCAAAGGGTGGTCATCTAAGGGTAAAATTGAGTACTTTATTGCTAGCAGCCAAAGCTGAATGCAATAAACTGACGTCAATTTACAGTTTCTTAAGTTGGTTAACTTAATTGGGCACTTTCATTACTAGCAGCCAAAGCTGATGTAATGAAACGGCGCCAAGACATAAAGAATTGGGGATGAAACATGCTTACATTTTGTAACTGATGTTGGCAATATAAATGTAAGTCCCAAGATTTCTAGGAATTGCAATTTGACATTGGCAATTGGGTGATCCCGTACCTTATTGAGCACTTTTATTACTAGCAGCCAAAGCTGATGTAATGAAACGGCGTCAATTAGGATCCTAGTTTTCATAGAAAATTAAATGGTTATTATAAACCAATGGGTGTTTAATTTTCTTGAAATGTTTAATTATCGAAAGTACTAACTTTTGAACTTTTTCTGTAGAAATGGCCCAACCCGGAAACTCGTCAAACATGACTTCCTGTTTCAAGATGATGCTTGAAAAGGAAAAACTGACTGGGACTAAGAATTTTAACGCTTGGTATCGCAATCTAAGGCTTGTTCTTAGGATTGCCAAACGTTATGAATGTCTTACTGAGGTTCTTCAAGAAGCTCCTCCTGCAAACTCTTCTAATGAAATACTTAGAAAGTACAATGAAACCTATGACAGGCACAATGATGCGGCCTGTCTCATGCTATCGGGGATGGATGATCAACTGGTAAAACAGTTTGAGCAATATAGCCCGAAAAACATGATTGATGAACTGACACGTATGTTTCAGAAATCACCAATGGCTGAATTGTATGATATACTTGACAACTTGGGCAAGTGTAAGCAGGATGCCACAACACCCGTAAGTGATCATGCACTTAAAGTGAAAGGTTATCTAGACCAACTAGATGAACTTAATTGTGGGTTTGTGGAAGACGTTAAAGTTGGCCTCATCAACAAATCCCTCAATGAGGAATTATATGGTGATTTTGTGCGCAACTTTAACATGCATTGCAAGGGGAAGACATTTTCTGAATTGCATGCAATGCTTATTGAGCATGAGAAGTCCCTCCCAAAGAAAGCTCCTACACCTGCTGTTATGGCAATAAGAGGTGGTAGAGTAGCTAAGCCCGGTAAACCGAAACATGTGAACAAGAAAGGAAAAGGCAAAGCTGACAAGGGCAAGCAGATTGTGACCTATCAGCAAAAGCCGAAGAAGCAGAATCCTCCTCCCAAGAAGGATTATCCCAAGAAGGATGCGGCTGCTTGTCACCACTGTAACACTCCTGGACACTGGAAGCGTGACTGTCCATTGTTGCTTGAGGAGTGTCGCAAAAATAAGAACGCCAAGGCTGGGCAGGGCGCCAGCACTTCAGGTATTTTTATGGTTGAATTATTTTCTTTTCCTCGTAAGCAAAATGCCTGGATATATGATACAGGATGTGGTACTCACATTTGTAATACATCGCAGGGGCTTAGAGGAGCAAAGAAGCTGAACTATGGAGAATGCTACTTGTACGTGGGAAATGGAATACGTGCAGCAGTAGAAGCCATAGGGACTTTTGAGCTAGTTTTACCATCTGGTTTAATTTTAGTTTTGAACAATTGTCATTACGCACCTTCTATTGTTAGAGGTGTCGTTTCAGTTTCTTTGTTATTGGATTTGGGTTTTAAGCATACTTTTAATGATAATGGAATTTCTGTTTCTTTAAATTCTGTTTTCTACTTTAATGCTATTTCATTAAATGGTGTGTTTGAAATTGACATGGATAACCATGTATCCAATAAAAATAATTCTATGTATAGCATCGGGAATAAGAGAGTCAAGTCTAACTTGGACTCGTCTTATTTATGGCACTGCCGTCTTGCCCACATAGGCAAAAATCGCATGGAAAAGCTGCAACACGATGGGCTTTTACCTAATATCAATGATGATTCAGTTGATAAATGCGAATCTTGCATATCTGGAAAGATGACAAAGAAACCTTTCCATATTAATATGGAGAAGGCTTCGGATCTACTTGGATTGATACACACGGATGTGTGTGGTCCACTTAGACATGTGTCTAAACGTGGTGCTGTCTACTTCTTGACCTTCACGGATGACTATAGTCGTTATGGTTATGTTTATTTACTTAAACATAAACATGAAGTCTTTGAGACATTCAAGGTCTTTAAAAATGAAGTAGAATTACAACTCGGAAAGAAGATTAAGGCACTTCGATCCGATCGTGGTGGTGAGTACTTAAGTCAAGAGTTTAAGGATTATCTGGGTGAGTGTGGCATTGTGCAACAACTCACTTCTCCGTATACGCCACAACAAAATGGTGTATCTGAAAGGAGAAATCGTACTTTGTTAGATATGGTACGATCCATGTTTAATCTTACAACTCTTCCATTATCCTTTTGGGATTATGCTCTTGAAACGGCTGTTCACGTGTTAAATAGGATTCCAACTAAGAAGGTTGATAAGACTCCATATGAAGTATGGACTGGAAAAGCTCCCAACTTTTCTTACTTAAAGGTCTGGGGTTGTGAGGCATTTGTTAAACGTGACTCACCTGATAAACTCCAACAAAGATCTGTTAAGTGTATCTTCGTAGGATACCCTAAGGAAACGAAGGGTTACTACTTTTACGTCCCACCTGAAAATAAGGTCATCGTGGCTAGGTACGGTGATTTTCTTGAAGATAATCTAATATCTCAAGAAATCAGTGGGAGGGCATATGATCTTGAAAATGATCATGAAGATACTTCACCTTCTGAAAGCACTAACACACTTCCTGTGGAACCAGAAAGTTTAGGTCCTCCACCTGAAGTTGAAGTGGTACCCGTCCGTAGATCTTCAAGATCTGCAAAGGCTCCTGAGCGTCTATGTTTGAACATAGATGATGAGGAAACTATACTATTGGATCAAACTGATGAGCCAACTAGCTATAGAGCTGCCATTATTAGTCCTGAAAAGGAAAAATGGCAGACTGCCATGGATGGGGAAATGCAATCCATGAAAGATAATCAAGTCTGGACTGAAGTAGACCTTCCACCCAATGCTAAGGTAGTTGGGTGTAAGTGGCTATTTAAGAAAAAGACTGATATGGATGGCAATGTACACACCTATAAGGCTCGTTTGGTAGCTAAAGGCTTTACCCAAACATACGGTGTTGACTATGAGGAGACCTTTTCTCCTGTGGCCGACATTAGAGCTATTAGGATTCTTATAGCCATAGCTGCCTACTATGACTATGAGATTTGGCAAATGGATGTCAAAACCGCGTTTCTGAATGGTCGCCTAGATGAAGACATCTATATGGCGCAACCTGAAGGTTTTGTAAATCCAGAATTTCCTGAGCGTGTATGCAAACTTCAAAGATCCATTTATGGATTGAAGCAAGCATCCCGGCAATGGAATAAGAAATTTGATGAGGAAATCAAGAAGTTTGGATTTACTCAAAATTTCAATGAGCCATGTGTATACCACAAAGTTAGTGGGAGTAACACTACTTTTCTTGTCCTATATGCCGATGACATATTAATCATGGGAAATCACATACCAAGCCTTAATGAAGTTAAGGAATATCTTGGTAATTGCTTTGCTATGAAGGATTTAGGAGAAGCAGCGTACATCCTTGGAATCAAGATCTATCGAGACAGATCTAAACGGTTAATCGGATTAAGCCAAAGTGCTTACATGGATAAAATATTGAAAAGATTCAATATGCAAAATTCCAAGAAGGGATATTTGCCCATGCAAGTTGATCATGGCTTAAGTAGCGAAATGTGTGCTTCTAAACCTGAAGAGGTGGCATACATGCAGAAAGTTCCGTATGCTTCGGCTGTGGGATCTATCATGTATGCTGTTAGATGCACAAGGCCTGATGTGGCATTCGCTCAAAATTTGACGAGTCGATATCAGCAAAATCCAGGGAGAGATCACTGGCATGCTGTTAAAAACATTCTTAAGTATTTAAGGAATACCAAAGATATGTTTTTTAGTTTTCGGGGGAAATCCAGACGCAGAACTGAATGTTACAGGTTTCTGCGATGCGTCCTGGCAAACTGATAAAGATGATACGAAGTCGCAAACGGGTTATGTCTTTGTCATAAATGGAGGAGCAGTTGACTGGAAGAGTAAAAAGCAGAGCACAACGGCCATGTCTGCTACAGAAGCTGAGTACAATGCTGCATCGGATGCTGCACAAGAAGCTGTTTGGATAAGGAATTTCATTACGGATCTTGGAGTGATGCCGTCTATTGAATTACCTATAAATGTGTATTGTGACAACTCTGCTGCAATCACATTCGCCAATGAACCTGGAGTTATGAAAGGCGCCAGACACTTTAAAAGAAAGATGCACTATGTTCGTGAACAAGTCGAACTGGGTGAAATCAAAGTACTCAAAGTTCACACAGATAACAATCTGGCTGATCCTTTCACGAAGGCATTACCTAAAGATACGTTTAATCGACATGCTCAGGGTATTGGTCTTCGTTTAGCAGATAGTTTCATGTAAATCTGTTGGATTAGTATTTCGATAGGGACGTGTAAACAATTATTATTTTAATGAAATAAAGTGCGGATAACGTTTATTATCATTATCAATATTTGTGTCCTATATTTGCATGTTTAAATCCGTGAATAATTTATTTATTCTAAATAGTCCGTTGTCAATTAATAATATGGGAATATTATTGAACTAAGACAAAATGTGATGATTGGTAGAATGAACTGTAAGGTTGAGACACCAATATCACATGATATTCAATATTGGATAAATTGAATATAGGACTTATCCCAAATACATGATTATACTTTATGGATCATAGTCATTAAGTATATCATGAATATTTATCCTCAGACTTGAGATGACAGATAATTGCCGAGGATGTAGCTTATTTTCTGTAAGGTGGTCTAACGCTAACCGTAAAAGGTAGTTATAAGGGCTATTTTCAGAAATGATGCGAAGTTCAAGGGTTATGCTCGCAGTCAATAAGGGATTTGTTCCTTCAACTTTGTGTTGAAGTTTAATACTGCTTGGCCACTCGTAGGATTGACAAGATGTTTGCGTGCGCACGCCCAAAGTCTATCTGGAAGACGTTCAGATGTTTTGGTAATCTTGTTCAATTATGTATAAACGAGAAACTAAGTTAATTATGGAATGACAAAGATCCATATCCAAATTAACGCGGTATTAGTAACAAAAGGATAAGTATGATGATTAATTTCATCACACGTGGTTTCTGCCAGGAGAACCACAACTCGGATCGAGCTGGGGGCATTGGGAAGGTTAAGCTAGGCTGACCCATGTCATTGTTATATTAATGTTTATCCAAGTGGGAGCTGTTAGGTTTTGTGTTTAAATATTAATATATACATGTCCGGTTTCGAACCCGAGGCTCGGGATTGCACACATTAGCGTGAAAGTTTCAATGATGAATAATTAAATAATTATATATTTCATGTATTTATTTATTTATTCATTTCACCAATTAAAACACTTAACGACGGTTAGTACTTAACGGGAGTTTTAACTAACGACCGTTAAAGGACTAGTTTTGCAAAAGAGGAAAGAAGGATCTAGAATCCTTGTGGAAGTATGGAAGTCGGCTGGAAACCCTTATGGGAAGGGTGGGCCGATCGATTGGCTTGGAGGGGAAGCAAAGGAGACACTATAAATACAATTCATTGTGTTTTGGTTTTTCCCTAACTTCTTGAATCCCTAACTATAGCCAAACTTCTCTTTCTCTTTCCCTCTTGCTTGTGCTAGTCGACTTTTTCTATTCCCACTCGGGAATTCGGCTTGAGCTTTTAGCATTCAAGTGTTTGGCTTATTGGTGATCAAGAAACTAGCTTTTCTCATTGAAACGCTATAATTACGTGTGTACAAGAACGAGTGACAAGCTTCTTTTAGCTTGTGATCTTTGGTGTGATCGATCCATACATAAATCCTATTAGGGTTTATATTATTTGTTCTTGTTCAAGAGATTCCTTGTTCTTGCTAGGAATCAAAAGGTACGTGTCTTATTTAATTTAATTAATTACATGTTCTTGCAGATCTATTCCGCTGCGTGCTTTGTGATGTTTATGTGTTTATGATTTTAATAGTTCACATTTTCCAACAGGTTTCCTGCTATGGGTTTTTATACATTGCTATGTTATATTTGGTCATTTGGATGCGTTTTGGTGGTTGTTCTTGTAGTAAATCAGATGGTTTTGTACATTGAGGCTGATATCTAGGTATTAGGGTTCTACTTTGATTGTTATATGGGTCTAGTTGGGATAGTTTAACTTGATTTGTAGTCTTTCTTAGTATTCTAGTGTGTAGGACTTATAATATAAGTTTCCTGATTTATTATTGAGTTGTTGTTGTTGTTATCTGGAAAGTGTTATGTGGAGAATGTCTTAGTATGGTTGTGGTAACTGATGTTATGCTGAATGTCTATGAACTGATAGAGATTTGTCTGCGTTGTTGCTTTGGTATTGTGTGGGCAGGTTTTGGTTTATGGGGGTTGGAATAAATGGCATAAATGGGTTGGATATCTCCTTTGCTTTTAATGTGGCCTATCTTAACTAGAGAGTGCTGAAAGATGTGGCCTTCTAAGCTTGATATGGGTTTGTATTACGTATTAGCTTACGTTTTTATCACTTTCCTAGTTTGTTTCCTATTTTGTGGTGCCCTGTCCACTATCTTGCTATATGGTTGTCTGTCTTGTTGAGTGTCATGAAAAGATTGACAAATAGCCCTTGCACCCTGTGATGCACATTCATATGGGAGTTGTACTCTTTCTTCTTTTCTAAGGTTTTTCCCACAAGATTTTACTTGGAGAGGTTTTTTAAGAAGGCAGTCCGTGTGGTTGGTTTGCTTCTGCTGTTTGGAGACTGTCTAATGATCTGAAGTAGCTGGAATTTTGTGTTGGGAAGTTTGTTTTGGGCTGTCAATTTGTTCTTTTGTATTTTTGGTCACAGTCTAGCGGGTGTTCATGGTTTGACATAGATTGGTCTTGTAATATCTTTTGGTTCTAATATATTTTTCCTTTATCAAAAAAATAAAAATAAAAAATTATATGATCATAAGCCTATCAAGTTAATATAAGCTAGATTAGACAAACACGTGTTTAGATGTACATCTACTTGCGGGTATTGGTTCAACAATTTAGGTCCAATGTCTACTTGTGACATCATTAACACATGATATACATTTGCATCTATTTTATACTTTGAAGACACAAAATGGTAAACTTCATTATATCCGCGGTTAATTTTATCATAAAAGTTATTTCAGTTAAACGAATATTTATCTATTTTTATCTTTTAGTGTTTAACAAAATTCGTCTTTGCCTTGAAAAAAGAAAGTAACTTCTACATGAAACACTTTGCAATCATTTCACTAGCAATGATCAAAAATAATATTTTAGCTAGATAGAAAAATGAATGATATAATATATCTAATATGTTATCATCATGTTTTGAGTTCGAGTGGAACAAATGAATATACAGTCCAATGCCAAGCCACCTTTTTGGTGAGTACAATCGATCTGGGTCATCGAAAACTTGATCTATGTAGGCTTGTATGAATCCTCAACGACAAAATCCCCGACATGATAGTTTAGCCATTTTCCGTGTTCATTTAGATAACTTTCTGATATCACGCGTTGGCCATTGGATACTAAAAGTTGAAATCGAGCTGGCTTGATGTTCCAGCCATGGACATGTTGCGTGGTAGATGAGCATCGCCGCCCATTGGATGGTCTTTCAAGTTTGATATGGAAAAAAAGGCTATAACTCCCTGTTAGAAATTTGAACTCTATATCCCCTTCTACTTGTAACCACCATATTTTTTGTAGGTATGCAATTGAGTGGAATCTATGTACAACCATAAACTTTAAACATATCAATGATAATTTTTTTACGTAAAACAATCCAATATATATATATATATATATATATATATATTATATATTATTAATTATAATTGTTACAATATTAGTCTCTATATTAGCTTATGAATAAGTCTAGGGGTCTTAGTGTTAAACTCTATTAGCCATGTATGTGTCGGTTTGTTTGGCTTGTGTCCCAAGTCCAAGACCTACGTTTCTTTCCTTTTAATTGTATCAGCCGACTAGATTCCTAGGCGGTTTGGGAGTCGGTTTCTTACCCCCCATTCTCTATAAATAGAGATGAGGGGGTGAGGGTTTATGTACGTCATTCTTTCAATACTAATCAAGGTTCGATTAGGGATACTTACTTGTGCATCGCTCTTTATTTTTCTGTTGACATAAACTGCTGGTGTGTGTGTCTTCTTCAACGGTCGAGTTATCCGTGCTAGTAACCAGGGTTGTAGGTTATCGAATCCTACAAGTGGTATCAAGAGCCAGGTTCGCGGGTTTCTTTGGTTATCTAGGATCGATCAAGAAGGGTTTCTTGGGTTTTCGAAGTTGTCGAGGTTATCGACACAGGTTATCGAAGATCGGAGAAGGTTACCTGTTGTTTTAGTTTTTTTTTTTTTCTTTTTCGTTGTATTGGAGAAGAAGAAGCGGCTAAGTAAAGTTGTAGGTTAAGTAAAGTTTTTTAATTGGTTTTTAATATTGGGTCATAAATTTTGGACTTAAGTATACATTGGGCCAAATTGTTTAAAAGTAAATTATTACTTTTGGGCCTAATCAATTATTAAATTTAAGGGTATTGCACAAGGGACTTTGTTGGTTTGTGATTGTGAGGTTTTTCACAAGGTTTAGCAAATTAATAAAGGGATTAAAGAATGACGGGAGCCAAGTTTGACATCGAGAAATTCGATGGAACTGGTGATTTCGGGTTATGGAGAGTCAAGATGCGTGCTTTATTAATCCAACATGGATGTGAAGCAGCTCTGGAGGTTTTACCCGCGGATATGGATGCTACAGCGAAAGCTGAGCTAAACAAGAAAGCTCATAGTGCCATAATTTTGTGTTTAGGTAACAAGGTTCTGAGAGAAGTTACCGGGGAGACGACTGCAGCGGGGGTTTGGATCAAGCTCGAGACTTTGTACATGACAAAGTCCTTGGCCAACAAGTTGTACCTGAAGAAGAAGTTGTATACATTCTACATGCCGGCTGGACGTACGATTTCCGAGCATATAGATGAGTTCAACAAAATCGTTCTTGATTTAGCAAATATTGAGGTAAAATTCGAGGATGAAGATCTTGCTTTATTATTACTCACTTCTTTACCAGCATCATACGAACACTTTGTGGATACCTTGCTTTATGGACGGGAAGCTTTGACTTTGGAGGATGTGATGGCCACACTGAATTCAAAGGAAATCAAAGAAAGGTCTAAGGCGAAGGGGGATGATGGTGAAGGGTTATATGTGAGGGGAAGAACTGATCGCAGGAATTCGCATCAGTCTAGGGGAAAGTCAAGATCAAAGTCTCGAGGTGGAAGACTCAAGTGCTATATTTGCCAGTCTGAGGAGCACTTGAAGAGAAACTGTCCAAAGAATAATCGCAAGAAGTCAAATGGTTTCGTCAAGAAAGATGATCAGCCAAGCTCCAGTGGTTTGATTTATGACGGTTCTGAGGTGATGATGGTTATGAGTGCAGAGGCTCTGCTAGATTGGATCATGGATTCAGGAGGTTCATACCACATGACACCCAGGTTAGATTTATTTTTTGATTTTCTGGAATGCGATGGGGGCAGGGTACTGTTGGGTGACAACAGGGAGTGCAAGATCAGAGGTATTGGCAAGGTAAGGGTACAACTGAAAGATGGGTCAAGTTTTGTGTTACACAATGTCAGGTTTATTCCTGAATTGAAAAGAAACTTGATATCGCTGGGAACTCTTGAAAAAGAGGGATATACCGTAAAAATGCAGTCGGGCAAAATCAAGGTGATTAATGGTTCCAGGGTTATTTTATCTGGAACCCGAAGGGATAATTGCGTATACTCTTTGGATGGCCATGCAGTGGCGGGTGAGCTTAATGCTAGTGTTGAAGAAAAAGACAGTCTTGCGCAGGTTTGGCACAAAAGACTGGGACATATCAGTGAGGCGGGACTTCAGGTGCTAGAAAAGCAGGAGCTGTTTGGAAAGAAGAGTCTAGGTAAGCTCGATTTTTGTGAGAATTGTGTTCTGGGAAAGTCACATCGAGTCAGTTTCGGTGTAGGAAGGCACACTACTCAGGGAGTGATAGACTATGTTCATTCAGACTTATGGGGTCCGTCTCAGGTGGAATCATTGGGAGGTAAGAGGTATTTCTTATCTATTGTTGATGATTATTCCAGGAGGGTATGGGTTTATATTCTCAGGTTCAAACACGAAGCATTTGGAAAGTTCAAAGAGTGGAAGCAGTTAGTAGAAAATCAGACTGGGAGGACGGTTAAGAAGCTTAGGACAGATAATGGTCTTGAGTTCTGTAACCGGGAGTTTGAACAGTTGTGCACAGAGAGTGGGATTGCTAGACATTTGACAGTTGCCGGGACGCCGCAGCAGAATGGATTAGCAGAACGGATGAATAGAACTCTCATGGATAAGGTACGCTGTTTATTAATTCAGTCTGGATTGCCCAAGACCTTCTGGGCGGAAGCGACATGTACGGCCGCATATCTTATCAATAGGTCACCATCGACAGCGATTGAGAAAAAGACACCTATGGAGATGTGGTCGGGACATCCAAGTGATTATGGGATGTTGAGGATTTTCGGCTGTGTCGCATATTCACACGTTAAACAAGGTAAGCTCGAGCCGAGAGCGGTAAAATGCGTTCTTTTGGGGTATCCTGAAGGTGTGAAGGGGTACAGGCTATATAGGCTTGATAATGAATCACCTAAAATAGTCACTAGCAGGAACGTGGTCTTCAATGAAAGTGTCATGTACAAAGACACATTGAAGGATTCTGGTGCAGGTACTGATAAGTCTGTTGAGGAATTACAGGTTGAGGTGGAACTGCAAAGGTTAAATAATCATTCGCTTGAGGAAGATCAGACAGATGATCAGGAAGATGGCGATGATGAAGATGCAGGGGATCAGGATCATGATCAAACACCGGATCTCACAGATTATCAGTTGGTTCGGGATAGAGAGCCAAGGACAAGAACGAAACCTTTGAGGTTTCGAGATGAGAGTAATATGGCTGCTTACGCGTTTGCTGCAGCAGAGGAAGAAGATACTCATGAACCATTGACATACCAGGAGGCAGTTGCTTGTGAAGATAGTTCTAAGTGGAAAGCTGCTATGGATGAAGAGATGGATTCTCTGAGGAAGAATAAGACCTATGAGTTAGTAGATCATCCAGCTGGGCAAAAGCTGGTGAGCTGCAAATGGCTGTTCAAGATAAAGGAAGGGATTAAAGGTGTTCAAAAGCCTAGGTACAAGGCAAGGTTGGTGGCTCGTGGATTCACACAGAGGGCAGGTATTGACTATAATGAAGTATTTTCACCTGTAGTTCGACACACATCTATTCGGGTTATACTTGCATTAACTGCGTGTAGAGATTATGAGCTGGAGCAGCTTGATGTAAAGACGACATTTTTACATGGGAATCTTGAAGAAGTGATCTACATGAGGCAGCCACCGGGATATGAACAAGGTAACAAGGTATGTTTGTTAAAGAAATCCCTTTATGGTTTGAAGCAGTCACCTAGGCAATGGTATAGGAGGTTTGATGAGTACATGCTGAGCAACGAGTTTAAGCGTAGCAGTTACGACAGCTGCGTATATTACAGGAGTTATGCACCAGGTGAGTATATCTATCTACTGTTATATGTAGACGATATGCTGATTGCTTGTAAAAGCAAGGCTGAGATTGGGTCTATCAAGTCTTTGCTTAATAAGGAGTTTGACATGAAAGAACTCGGGGCAGCAAAGAAGATTCTTGGTATGGAGATCATCAGGGATCAGAGTCGCAAGATTCTGAGGGTGTCACAATCCGGGTATGTTTCTAAGATTTTAAATAATTTTAGAATAGACAATGGGAAATCGGTTCAGATGCCATTGGGTGGGCACTTCAAGCTGTCGTTGAAGGATTGTCCGGTTAGGGATTGTGATGTTGAAAGGATGAGTAAGGTGCCGTATTCAAATGCGGTTGGGAGCTTAATGTACTTGATGGTGTGCACGAGGCCAGACATAGCGTATGCAGTAAGTGTTGTTAGCAGATATTTGGCGAATCCAGGTAAAAATCATTGGGAAGCAGTGAAGTGGATTTTGAAATATTTGCGGGGTACTGCAAACGTGGGTTTGGTGTTTGGGACAAATCATGGCAACCATGTGGACGTAACAGGTTTTGTTGATTCTGACTACGCAAAGGATCCGGATAAAGGTAGGTCGATCACAGGTTACGCGTTTTTAGTACAGGGATGTGTTGTAAGCTGGAAGGCAACGCTACAACACGTGGTGGCTTTTTCAACTACAGAGGCGGAGTATATGGCCCTTACGGAGGCTGTGAAGGAAGCTATTTGGCTGAGGGGACTCTTGGAAGAGTTGGGCGTGGAGCTTAACACTGTGGCAGTTAATTGTGATAATCAAGGCGCGATTCACTTATCGCGGAATCATGCTTTTCATGAAAGGACTAAGCACATCAATGTGCGTTATCAATTTATCAGAGAGGTCTTGGAAGCAAAGACGGTTGAAGTTCTGAAGGTGGGTACTGAACACAATGCTGCGGATGCCTTGACGAAGGTGGTACCTGGACTTAAGTTTCAGCATTGCTTGGAGTTGCTGAGCGTCGGTGTAGGCTAATATAAAGCCTAAGGTGGAAATTCTTACAATATTAGTCTCTATATTAGCTTATGAATAAGTCTAGGGGTCTTAGTGTTAAACTCTATTAGCCATGTATGTGTCGGTTTGTTTGGCTTGTGTCCCAAGTCCAAGACCTACGTTTCTTTCCTTTTAATTGTATCAGCCGACTAGATTCCTAGGCGGTTTGGGAGTCGGTTTCTTACCCCCTCATTCTCTATAAATAGAGATGAGGGGGTGAGGGTTTATGTACGTCATTCTTTCAATACTAATCAAGGTTCGATTAGGGATACTTACTTGTGCATCGCTCTTTATTTTTCTGTTGACATAAACTGCTGGTGTGTGTGTCTTCTTCAACGGTCGAGTTATCCGTGCTAGTAACCAGGGTTGTAGGTTATCGAATCCTACATATATATATATATATATATTTTTTAATATATAATATTTTTTAAATAATTAATATATATATATATAACTTTAGCGTACATGTGAAATCCTTAATGCTAACTATGCAATATATGCCCATAACAAAAGTTTTTGGCTTAAAATGTATTGCCTGCCGAGTGCCGAGTATACGAAATAATAAAAATATAACACAAGTAAATGATTGTAGCTTTTTTATAATTAACACATTAGAAGACACTTCCATATATTTCAACTTGAAACAAGTAAAGAAGAAGAGGTGGATCTGATTTTTTGGCGGTGTGCAAAAGATCATATGCCTATAGAATTAAGAAATGAGATGAGTTTAGTGGTCAGGTTTAGAACAAATGAAAATCAGCGTCTTTGAGAGAGAAGAAGAGGTCCCGCGGTATGTGTTCTTTTGTCTAGTGTTTGTTTTTTTGTTTGACAATGGAAAGTAGAGAGGATCAGTGAGGAGTGTATGTGTGTGGAAGATATGAAAAGAGTGTGGGAGAGGAGGAAGGAGAAGATAACAGAAGTATGTAGATGGTTCGGTGTTAGTGGAAATTAATGATGGTGAACAGTTATTTTGGTAGCACAATTCGGCCAACACAACTTGGCCACGTATTCAAGTGGATACTGTTTGTGCCTAATTATTTTGGCAAAGCCTAATATGGGCCAATAGAGTGTGAGATTAAAAATCTTAATTGTACCCTAATTGCCCCTCAAATTTTGGCTATTAGTATATATTATAATATACTCTGACTAAAAAGTTTTGATTTGGGTTTTCTCAATTGACTTGAGAAGTAATCAACACCAAATAATCATTGCTAAAAGTTCAATAAATATTTCTTAAAAGGGTTTAAAACGATG
Source organism: Artemisia tridentata subsp. tridentata (assembly GCA_021014915.2). Taxonomy (NCBI): domain Eukaryota; kingdom Viridiplantae; phylum Streptophyta; class Magnoliopsida; order Asterales; family Asteraceae; genus Artemisia; species Artemisia tridentata. The sequence goes on from CP139503.1 coordinate 369,201,424, forward strand.
TTATTTAAGACTACTTGAAACCAAAACTTTGTCAAAAAGCTAGTTTAACTGCAATGCACGCAAGCGGTCATTATGGATCAATTTCAGCTCAATAAATTCGCGTGCAATGGTTGTATTTATGCGTAAATAGTAATACACACAAAATAAGCAAATTGCAACAGAAAAAGTAATAAATTTCGCCATAAACATGCTATCTGATTGGCACATTGTTAAACTGAACGCAATTATAAGATTACATAAATGGTCCTTGTGGTTTGGCGAAAATTGCAACTACCGTCCCTAAGAGTTTAAAGTTGCACTCTTCGTCCTTATCTTCGTAACGAATAACACCCATAGTCCTTGCGTCTAACGGACGTTAAAATTGACCGTTAAATCAACTCATGTGCAAGTCACATTAGGGCATTATAGTTATTTTTTAGAGTAAATTACAAAGATGGTCCATGTGGTATGCGTTGACTTTCATTCTTGGTCCTTTGACTTTTTTTTTTGCACTTACAGCCACCAACTCTGAAACTCTTAACACTAATAGTCCCTTGACCAAACGTCCGTTAGGTCAAGGCGTTAAGTTATAACATGTGCGCAATATTGGAGGGTATTTTCGTCCATTCATGTACTCCCTCAGGGACCATCTTTGTAATTTACTCTATTTTGTTCCTTAACACTGATAGCCACCACAGGGACCATCTTTGTAATTTACTCTATTTTTTAAGAGAGGTGAATGTCAACGCAAACATAAACACAAACACAAACATCTTTCTTCTTACTTTTTTTCTCTCAAAAAGTCTACCACACAACCACCAAACACCACCACAATAACAACCAACCGCCACCACTTTGAACTCTTTATTAAAATCAGTCCAATTCAACATTTTTCCCCATTTTAGAAACAGATATGATTTCAATTTCATCAATATATCAAAACCATAACAATAACAAGATACATCAGATTCACAGTTTCAAGAATCAAACAAAAACCAAATCGGGTCTTTCGGTTGTGATTATCATATTCAAGAAAACAAAAAAATCAAAGTTCAAACTTGACTCATTGTTATTAAAAACCCGAATCAGGAAACAAAGATTTCTCAACAGATCCATTTCTTTTGTTTAAAGACCTTATAAAAGAACCCATCTTTGATCTTTAAAAGGAAATAAAGATTCAAGATCTTTTTAAGATCACCTACCCGAGACCAATTTGGTAAAAGGATGTTTGTGTTTCAGTTCACAACATAAAGATGGTTACAATGATATAAGATTTAAAAAGCATATTTGTGTGTGTTTTACATGATGTTTAAGAAAGAACATAGAATGAGTGAAGGAATCAGGGACGCTGAGGACAAGAAGTGTTAATATGGTTTTCGAAGGTTGATGGTTTTCGGACTCGGCCTGATGGTTTTCGGACTAAGTGATATCCATTTTGAAGATGATGATGAAGATGATAGTGAAGAAGATGAAGATGATGATTACAGTGACCAAGATGAAGACGAAGACGAAGCTGGGGAGACTGTTTCTTTTATCGATGAAACACGAGGAGTGTCAGTTCCGATTGGCCTGTAATGAGGTCATATGGGTCATACAAGCTTTTACGTGTTGTGAAATTTTGGAGGTAGAACTTTTCACTTATGTATAGTCTAGTAAATTTCCCAGATTTTGTTAACGAAAAGGCAACAAAAGTTTCAGCCCATGGTGATGCTGACAATGAATTTTTTTTTTATTACAGTACAACCATCTTGTTATTCTCGTATTGGCTGGTATAGCATGTACCTTTCAGATCCCTTGTATCATGAATTTAATTAGATGCTTTGGATGTTCTGATATGAGTAGGAAGCCTTGATTGGCAATTAAAATCATCTTGACATGCAGAAGGTAATTTTGTTCACTGGTAAATTTTTACAAGACCTTAAAAGTTAAAATTGACCGGTGCCAAACAGGTATACGTGGGACACTTGCAATGCTTGTTATTGCAAAATAGTGGTTCTTGATCTCGATCTTTTCCTTTCTCTTACTCAGAAACTATGTTTAATCATAAGTACAAGCTTTGATTATGGTGGTGGGAGGTGGGGTGTTTGTGGGTGGAGATGAAAAAGAAAGAAGAGTAGCGGTGGGACCCACATTGGTGGGAGAAGATGATAAAGAAAGAGATGGACTAAAATGACATCTTTACCCTCATGTGCAAGTCATATGAGGGGTGTTTAACAGTCAAACTTAATGTCGTTTGATCAAGGGACTATTAGTGTTAAGGGTTTCAGAGTTGGTGGCTGTAAGTGCAAAAAAAAATAAAAAAAATAAATAAAGGACCAAGAGTGAAAGTCAACGCATACCACAGGGACCATCTTTGTAATTTACTCTATTTTTTACTTACTTCTTCTTCACACTTCAAATTTTCTTTTGACTTTTTAATTTCTTTCTATAATCCATTTCAAAAACCATCTAATTTCATTCAAAACCCTTTAATTTCAAAAACCCACTAATTTCATTCAAAACCAACAAGCACAATCAATTTCCTTTTATAGGATCTTCCTGCTTCTCACCAACAGGCACAAACAAATATGTATTGGCCGGATCCCAGGGAGTGGTGGATGGGCCCACATCCACATCCAGTATTGCTCATCAATCTTATATGGAATCTTTTCAATGAATCCAACTGTCAAAAATAATTTATGTCATCCAGTTGACTCTGGACACAACTAAAACTAAAAGGTCAACAAGAAATTGAAGTTAAGAAATCAACCTGACGTTTGGTAGCTTCAATACACCCCCAAAAGACAAGAGATGCGTTTGTTGTCATTGTTCGGGCGATAAACAGTTCTGTTGTCATCGATAATACTTACAAAAGAAAGTTCTTGGTCAGCAAGACATTGTTTAATCACATTATAATGACAAAATGTTAATATTATAACATATATATCTCTGCATCTAGTTTATTGCCCAAAAGCACAACAAACTCTGATACTCGAATCTAAAATGGATCTTTTGAGGACCCATCATCATCAAATTTCACAACATACATATACAGATGAAACCTTCTATGAAGATCAACATTTCTTAATTAAGACAACCTGAAACTGTAAATTCATTGGGGTTCCTAAACCTTATTAAGCACAAGGTAAAAAAGAAGTGGGGATATGCAATACTCTTTGTAGAGGTATAGATTCACATACGGGAGGTGGAGGAAACACATTAAACACGAACTAAAGATTAAATATTATAAATTTCGGTTTATTGATTGGGGAGGTGTGTGTGTTATTTCTTGAGAGAGAAAGTGAAACACATACACACCTCAAGAACCTGTGAATCCTCAACCTTCCTAGTGTTGACTAGGAAGGTATTTATGCTAAGAATACAAAGCTAACTTAGCCAATATGTCTAAACTAGTCCTTGTACAAAGAAAGAAGTGCAATTCCCACATATGACAAAACTTTAAGGCTAACAATCTCTCCCCAAAGTGAAGTCATATGGGAATTGCTTACAATGTTCCCTACAAGTAAAATATAAACCATAAGCACAGAGAATAGTCTTCAAACGTCATTACTTCGTTCAGCTTGCAGAATCTTCTCAGCTTTCATTTCTTTACTTGCAGATGAACTTTTTGAGCAAATCTAATTAGGGTTTAATACAGCGTGCCCTGAGTGCTCTCCCCTAATTAGTGCTCTCCCCCAAACTGACAACCTTTCTGATGATTGCCCTGAATCTGAAGAAGTCTTTTGATAATTAAATGCATTTCGTCTTTAGTCTTCTAACATGCAGCGGAAAATGTAGAACAGACTGTAGACTCGACCTTCTTCAAGATTATCCATTTGGGGGAACAGGGTATCAACATCTTCATCTCACCAAATGCATCCCAGTTATCTTTCATATGAAAAATTAGCCCATAACGTACACATGAAATGATAACACCAAAGTAACAAGTTGAACCACTGATCATCTTGATTTTGTTGCCCGAAATTGTTGAAGGTGGAAAAGGTAGAAGTACGAAGAATAAGATGAGTGGAGGATAAGACATAGAATCAACCAATTTCTGACACAAATCAAATCATTACATAAATCATTAAGCCCGATCACGTGAACTTGTTGTGAGACCTCGATGTACACATTTCTCTCCCCTGCTGGTTACGATTTATCTGAATCAGCATAATGTTGTGTACGTGAAGTATTAACTGGAAGCACTTTTTCATTAAACCCAGTCAGCTTGTGAGAAGATGTCGATAAACCCAATCTAACCTCCTGTATCCAAAAACAATGGCTTCATGTAATGACTACTGATGGAGAAAACCTACTATGACGAATTTGAGACTGAAGTAAAATCGCCCAGATTTGTGACTTAAGCTTGTACTATCCATGTGACTAAGAACGGTGTACCCTATACCCTTAATAGAAGTATTAGTACAAAACCTCTTGGCATATCCTCAACTACGTGAGACACTGAGCACTACAACGTAACTCCTTAAAGTGATAGCTACTTTGTGAGAATAGAGAGAGAATCACAAAAGTAACTAGATATCCAAGTCTTCGTCACCATTAATATATGCCCAAACAAGTCATCTTCGCGGTAGGGTAGAAAGAAAGAAGATGAAATAAGTACACGCGTCCGTAAAACCTTACTTCAAACCCAAATAAATAATAACGAATCATCCCCGTAGTCACAGCTAATAATTTAACCATTGTCATTTGATTGTGAATCTTGATCAGGATCTTTTTGGCTATACGTGGTGATTTTGAAGGTGCAGTCCGATAATATCATTTGTGATTTTGTTGTGAAAAATGCCATAAAATGACATTATAATGATGCTGGAAAAATTTGAGTTTAAGAAATTTTTACGCCAAAAATTCCCCGAAAAATTCGAATTTTGGGCCAAAATTTTCACTCTTGTACCAGAATTTGAATCTTTCATAAAAATGGACCGTTAAGTCTCCTGTGAATTTTTTTTTTTTGTGCCAAAGGTTGTCCGATATCTTAAATGCCTTCTTTGTCCGATATCGCAATTGGGCAAATATCTCGGACAAAGCTTGAATTGCGATATGTGATGCCAACTGCGATATCTGATGCCAACTGCGATAAAACCTATAATCAGATAACTTTGAATTGCGATAAGTCTGAATCGTGATAAGTCAATTGCGATAAGTCAATTGCGATAGGTCAACTGCGATAGTGCTTATCAGCCTCCAATTGCGATAATGCTTATCAGACCTGAATTGCGATAAAAATGCCAAATCCATAGAATTGCGATAAAACGCTGACAAAGCCAATTGCGATAAACTCGCTGAATTGCGATAACTCGTCTGAAGTTGTGAACTGTGATAGAACTGCACTTTTCCCAACTTCTTTGACTTTTTGTGTCACTTGCCCACTTGACCTTATCTTACAAGATATTATCCTGACAACCCATGTGACTTTTCTTCACCCACTACTACCAACTTAGACCAATAATTCACACCAATAATTATTCAAAATAAAATAACCAAACTATTCCAAAAACACATCCTAAGATTTTGTTCTTGAAATATTTCGTTCAAAAACTAAGAACACCAATATGAGTGCAGATTTTTACCCAATATGTAAGTGAAGAATAATCACAAACTCGCAAAACAACTCGTTAAAAACACAACCTTACCACTTGATTATGTGAATGATTCCATGAAAAACAAAAACCACCCTCGTTGTGTCTTTTTAAGAAGACAAAAAAATCACAACAGTTGGTTTCTATTAAGCACAAATCGAACACACTAACCTTTAACCTCGGCTGATGAAGAAGAACCGAGATAGAACACAACATAAATCACCTTTATCACCTTAAGAACACCACGAATGGCCACCCGATTAGCTCATGATACCAATTGTAGAGGTATAGATTCACATACGGGAGGTGGAGGAAACACATTAAACACGAACTAAAGATTAAACATTATAAATTTCGGTTTATTGATTGGGGAGGTGTGTGTGTTATTTCTTGAGAGAGAAAGTGAAACACACACACACCTCAAGAACCTGTGAATCCTCAACTTTCCTAGTGTTGACTAGGAAGGTATTTATGCTAAGAATACAAAGCTAACTTAGCCAATATGTCTAAACTAGTCCTTGTACAAAGAAAGAAGTGCAATTCCCATATATGACAAAACTTTAAGGCTAACACTCTTTAATGTTCGTGTTTTGATAATTGGGCTAATGACCTCTAAACGTATCATAGTTGTCATCATTTCCTTGTACATGTATCGAACAATTTTTTTTTTGCTATTATGTGTACTAAACTTAATTTTTTGGTCATTTTTGTGTACTTTATGACCATTTTACCCCTCCCATGTTAATAAAATGAGGGGCAAAATGGTCATAAAGTACACAAAAATGCCTAAAAAATCCAGTTTAGTACACAGAATAGCAAAAAAAATTGTTCGATACATATAAAATGAATAATTGACAACTATGATACATTTTGGTGCCATTAGCCCTTGATAATTTGGGTATTAGGTTTCAAAATGTTCAAAAGAAAATAAAAGAAATAGAACTATTGCAAAAACTGGGAAGCCAAATCAATAAGAATTGGAACTATTCAAAATGCAAACAGAACTGTTGGTTTTGAATGAAATTAGAAGGTATTTGAAATTACAGGGTTTTTGATATAATATAGAAAGAAAATAAAAAGTCAAAAGAAAAATTAGAGATTAAAGAAGAAGTAAGTAATAAATAACCACAATGCCCCCAAGTGACTTGCACATGAGTTGATTTAATAGTGAGTTTTAACGTCCGTTAGACGCAAGGACTATGCGTGTTATTCTTTGCAAAGATAAGGATGAAGAAAACAACTTTAAATTCTTAGTGACGGTAGATGTAATTTTCTCCAAACCACAGGGACTATGTAAGTAATTTACTCTAAGATTAATTATGTTAGCAGCAAATTAAGCCGACATGTATGTTTCATTAGCCAAATCTACCCTTTATAGAAACGTGTTATAAGAAACTAAAATCCATATTAAATATTTATGCATGCAACTTGATCATGATGTTGCTTGCCTGAAAATTTTTATAAAACAAGAAAGAAAATTGACAGTGTGCGCTTTAGTTATTAAAATCAATTTATCAAAATCTCACAATTGAAAGATTTAAACAAATAAAAGTAGTTTATACCCATTAACTTAATTAAGCTAGGAAATCCAAACTTTCTTCTAATTTAAACATCCCTATTACAACTAACCATCGTTATATAATGGTGCGTAAAATTTTTAATTCTCTATTTTCAGTTTTGTAAAAAAAAAGGGCAGATTTAGTTTTCCGAAAAACATAGAAAACACACGTTCATATAGTATTGTTTTGAAGAAAATGATGGGGTTACAAGGAAAACAAGAAAACACGTTCATATAGTATTGTTTTGAAGAAACTGTTTTGTGTAGAATTTGATAGATTTTTTTTTTTATTTTTTTTTATTATTTTATTTATTTATTTATTTATTTTTTTAATTTGAAAGCAATCTCTATTTTACTTGTTTTGTAAAACATAAGTTATGGAAAACAACGGTGTTTTCTTTCAACCGCTTTTTTTCTCGATCCGTGCTCCTAAATCCTAAGTTAACATAAAAACATATATTAGCATGCACATTGAGTAATTGATTTGGTCAGTAATATACAATTTTGTCACAAAATCAGTTTGGCGAAAAGGATTAGGGTGGTCACTCTGTAGGTCCAGGATAACTAATAGCCACAGAGACTAAATACAAATACTCCGTATTAATCAGAAATCACTGATAGAGTAAGAGCAGAGGGTGTCTTAACGCACCAGAAAGGACTAGTAACTGATTATGTGATGATTCTTTCGTCACTTCGATTTTGTCACTAAGACTGTAAAAGCCGTCATTAACTAAGTTAAAGTGGTTGGAGGGTGTTTATCATAGTTTATTTGATAGGCATTTTGTATTATTATTATTATTATTATTATTATTATTATTTTTTTTTTTTTTTTTTTTTTTTTTTTTATTATTTTTTTTTTAATTATAAACATCAATTTTCATTAAACATAATAAATTTTACATAAAGTTGGATGGGAGTCTAGACACCAGTTGTGCTCCCACTCCTTTCTGAATACAAAAGCTAATTCTATGAAAGATAAAAGCACCACTTTTAGCATTATTTGAGTGACTATTGGCAATAGCTTTAATTCGTGAAAGAGTGTTCAAAGCCTCTGTATCGAATTCCCCGAACGTAGAAAAGGCAAAAGGTATGAACTTGTATCCATTGTCCTCACATTTGGATGCATACTTTCTATTTTTCTTCTCCACAGCATTGTACAGGGCTACCCCAGGAGCACATGTAGACGCCCCATTACCAGCAAATGGAGAGATGCCAGTCACATCCAAACATGCATCTTTACCTTGAAGCCAATTAAATAATAACAGGTCTGCAGGCCGTAGCTCTTTCCCATCCTCCGAAAGGAACCCCATAGGAGCCTCCTTACGCACCATGATCCCAACCTTAGAGCAAATATCCACAAGAATATCCCGCACCAGATTATGCCTGAACTTCACACCCACTTCACTGGAGCAGTGGACTGCATGATCCCCCCATATGTCCATACGATGCACATTACAACTCGGACAAAGGCTACCATCAGAGAACATAGGTACGGTAAGCCTATAACACAACACAGATCGGAATTGGCGATGGTTCATCCTCTGACCCAAGCCGTCAATAGGGATGGTTAAAAGAAAATCCTGTGCATGTGGGGCGCGTATACAACTGAGAACAGCGACCTGTCTTGGACTTAGCGAGTACTTAGAAACAAGGTCTTTCTCAATGACACCAAAGTAACACTTTGCCAAGGTTTTCATCATTTGGGGGGCAGAAGCGTCATTGGTGACAGCGAGAGCGTCTATGTTACAAGTAATGTTGAAAGTATCAAGAGCATACTGAAAAGAAGGACCACAGGAGACATTACCAGATTTAGTCAGTATCTTGTCTTGTAGATCACTCGTTTGCATACGAGAGGCGAGAAAAGCATACTGGATAATGTCACCCGCTGAAAGGACACCAAGACCACCCAAGGAAGTACGTAACGACTGATCAAACTGAACCTGGGCCTCCTGTAAATACAAAGGGGAGCATGTCCTCAAAGCATAAGATAATTTTGCAACCCCGGCACAACTGCGAAGAAGAAGGAGCTCACATTGGGGATCATGAAGTTTGTGGATTGCCTCCATTAGGGTGATGGTTTTAGAAACCCTTTTCAAAGCCAAATCCCGACAAAAACTATCATCCAAACTGACTGAACCACCAAGAAGTTTGACACCATTGATCGGGCGAGAGATATTTATAGGAAAAACACCCTCTACCCTACTGCGAGGATCCTCCACAGGCCAGAAGAGTTCAGTTTTACCAACGTTCAAAAACAAACCACGGGCTGGACCATCCGTCCTGATGATGTCAAGTGCCTTGGCAACCATAAGGGTATCTCCAATGATAGTACCGTCATCAAGATACCAAGCCTGAAGGGTAAGCTCACAAGCCTGATTAATAGACTGAACCAAAGGGTGCAAAGCTAGGGCAAACAACAAAGGACCTAACGGATCCCCTTGTTGAACCCCTTGACATGACCAAAGGATAGAGTCATCATAATAAAGCCTAGCAGGTCGGGCATAACAAAACTCAACCCAAGAAGCAATTGATGGGCAACGCGTCCTGGCTTCCTGAAGTAATACGCTCCTATCGACAAGATTGAAAGCATTCTTAAAATCCACCAAAAGGATAGAAAGCCCAACCTCGTTACCCTTAGACTCAATGAGCCTATTCACAGAATGGAGAACAGCCTCACAGCCACCAGGAACACCAACACCAAATTGAAAGTCCTGTAAATAAGTATTCAAAGAGTTACCAATAGAAGAAGAAGCCACCTTGGAAACAAGCCTTCTCCATACAGTACCAACAGCAATAGGACGTATACCACCACCAGGCTTGACTAAGGGAGTCAAGGGGGCACTAGCTATATACTCTCCCAATAGAGTTGGGCACTTTCCACTAAGAAACAAGTTGACGACACCGGTAATAGAACCTAGCAAATCCTCAGCAATAGCGGAAGCAGCCCCTCCCAAAATATCCATTAGATGTTGTGCTCTAAGCCCATCGCGACCGCATGATGTCCCCTTAGGAAAGCTGCGAATCCTGTTCAACACCAAGTCCTTATGAACAAAAAGGGCATCCACACCAAGTGGGGAAGAAGATAAAGTTGGAGGTGGGGCATACGGGTGTTTGGCCTCTAACTCAAGCAGGGTGTCAGGAGTAGCTGGGGCGACACCAGAAGACGTGAGAACCTTAATAGCTGCAGTGAAGTGTCCATCTCCCAGTTTACGTTTACATTGGGCGAGGTTAGCTCCATCATGGTCTTTAGTTTTCTTCACCCCATTGAAGGATGGAGTTACTCCAGCCAAACGATCCATCACCAAAGCAAGCCTATCTGCGGGATCCCTCCATCTGAGAATAGCCCGAGAAATACATTCAAACTGGCACCGTTCTTTCTCGCCAGATCTTCGCTGAGCTCTATTAGTTGGCACGAACGTAGTCAGAACACAACCTGGCAGGATAAGGAGTTGCACCCACACCGATAAATCCCCCGGGCAAGCAAGGACCTTGTCTAGCGCACTACGAAAAATCTTAGCAAACCCAAGCCGCAACCTAGGAGGAATACTTTTAACCGTACGCAACTTCTTTGAGAAAACACGACTAAGGAGGTCAATGTCAAAACAAGTGGGCTCAACACCGAGTGAGGGCAACACTAAAGCGGTCCCCTCGTCATCAACCTCATCATAAGAAAGTGTACTAGCCGACACAGCAGCGACACCATCAACCACATTCGAAACTGGTCTAAGAGGAACCGGGATACCATAGATCGCAACTTCATCAAAATTAGGTGCAAGAACCACATCACCATCGGCATGTTTGCAATTCTTACTAAAAGTGTGGGTGCAAAAACACTCACCACAAAGCCATATGCCCGCCTGATGAAGTGCCTGGTCCAATGCAGAAAATAATGAAAAATCGCTCACCATACGTGCTTTATGTGAAGCTTTCGAAACATCAGTTTTAAAATGTCGAGTGCCCAGGTGATCAATAAAATATTTTTTAGTAAACCCTTTACCATTACCACTTTTACACCCTTCAAAACCTTGTAGAGGACAAGATATCCGAGTCTCAATATGAATAGCCATGATAAGGAGTGCTATATATATGCTATAAATTAATAATAGTAATAATATAATTATGTCCAACGGTAGACTATAGCCAATTCACAAAAGTCACGACCAACCCCACCTTTAAATTATTATAATAATAATTATAAGATTAATCAACATGCAAGAGTTTGCCAACAAATCGCATAACAGTTTTTGCCAGAAGTGGGACCCACCGAGCAAATTGCATAACAGTTTTTGAACCAAAGCAAGCCAGCAACACAGACTATCAAAACGCAAGAGTTTGGCAACACGCAAGACCTAGTAGTCATGTGTGCGGGACCCACGAATTAGATCTCACCCAGATTTCAAACTAAGGAACATCGCCACTTCGGGATAAATCACAGGCAAGACACCGCAAATTCGTAAGCCCAAAAGCCAAACACAAAACCGCTTTGAACAAAGGACGGATCACCACTGGTATGATCTTCGCAGCAAAAAAAAAATAAATAAAAATAATCCGAACCGGAATTCGAATCACACGCCGGAACCTAGAAAAAGCCGGAGCCTAGAAGATGAAGACCGAAGGAAGAAAGCGGAACACAGAACTGTACAAGGAAGAGACGAGAGATCCAAGCGAGACCCTTGAATCAAAGAGCCCACAGGAACAAGGTGTTCATGAGGAAGAAGCAAGAGCAATCGCCCACAGTGGGGAGAGAAAACCACTTATTATTATTATTATTTTTTATTTTTATTTTTTTTTAATTTTTTTGTAAAATTCATCAGATCATTAAAAATAAGCTTATCAAATTATATGATCATATCTTGAAAAGGAAGACCTTAATTTCCATTGAATCTTGGGATAGTTAAGTAGGTCCTGCATGGGGGATACGTTTTACTTTCCCATGCATCTTGTGGTTAAGGTTAGTATTTTTCATAAGTAGGTTTCCTGCTATGGGTTTTTATACATTGCTATGTTATATTTTGTCATTTGGATGTGTTTTGGTAGTTGTTCTTGTAGTAAATCAGATGGTTTTGTACATTGAGGCTGATATCTAGGTATTAGGGTTCTACTTTGATTGTTATATGGGTCTAGTTGGGATAGTTTAAGTTGATTTGTAGTCTTTCTTAGTATTCTAGTGCGTAGGACTTATAATGTAAGTTTCCTGATTTATTATTGAGATGTTGTTGTTGTTATCTGGAAAGTGTTATGTGGAGAATGTCTCAGTATGGTTGTGGTAACTGATGTTATGTTGAATGTCTATGAACTGATAGAGATTTGTCTGCGTTGTTGCTTTGGTATTGTGTGGGCAGGTTTTGGTTTATGGGGGTTGGAATAAATGGCATAAATGGGTTGGATATCTCCTTTGCTTTTAATGGGGCCTATCTCAACTAGAGAGTGCTGAAAGATTTGGCCTTCTAAGCTTGAGATGGGTTTGTATTACGTATTAGCTTACGTTTTTATCACTTTCCTAGTTTGTTTCCTATTCTCTAGTGCCCTGTCCACTATCTTGCTATACGGTTGTCTGTCTTGTTGAGTGTCATGAAAAGATTGACAAATAGCCCTGGCACCACTGTGATGCACATTCATATGGGAGTTGTACTCTTTCTTCTTTTTTAAGGTTTTTCCCACAAGATTTTACTTGGAGAGGTTTTTTAAGAAGGTAGTCCGTGTGGTTGGTTTGCTTCTGCTGTTTGGAAACTGTCTGTTAGGATTTATAAAAAGTGATGGTCATCGTTGTTGTAATATTTGTATTAAATGTGTCGTTGTGTAAGTTAGTTAATTTAGTCAATGGGCTTGGATTAAACCTAATTGATTAAATGTTATGATTAAATAGCCCATGTATAAGCCCAAGGTTAATCCAAGCCCACCCAAGTCATGTAAACTATAAATAGCTCCTTCAATCACCATTTGGAAGGTTGGTGCTCAGGATTCTCTTAGGTTTGTATTACTGAGTTAAGTGTGTGAATACAAGTTTCTCTCATAATCCACTCTTCTCTCTTTAATCTTATCTAGTAATAAGTTGTATGTTAGGATTGATAATAGGCAATAACAAGTGGTATCAAGAGCAAAATACAAAGTTCTAGGAGTTTTTTTTGGGGCAACATTACTGTTCATGTTAGGAATATAAATATTAATCTGAAGACTTGGTCACCCCGAGTATCTGTTAGAATTAACTAGCTCGTAGGAATATCAGTAATATTAGTATTAGTTTAGGTATTAAAGTATTCGTGGAGTGGGTCGGGTCTTTACCCACTGTCAGCTCACTCCACAGCCCACCTGGGGCAACTATTAATGTACTATATATAGCCCTTCCCTCCCAAGGGAAGGGTTGGACCTTTTCATTTTCACTAATATCATTCTACTTCTCTCACTAAAAGGCTCCCCACATCACTTTCTCTCTCTACCTTATTCTTTCACTATTCGGCCAAATCACAAACCAAATGTATGTTATATGTTAGTGAACATCTTACAATTGGTATCAAGAGCTATAGTTAGGTTCGTTTGATTACATGTTCACTGATTTCGGTGGTTTTTTTGTTGGTTTTTTTATGTTTTTTGGTTCGAATAGAATAGCACAAAAAATCCCTCTTTTGTGCCTTGTTTGTGGTTAGATGTGCGTAAAGTTTGTACTTTCTTGTTAAAGACTGTTATACAAGCTTTGTTTAGTAGTTGGATTACTTGTTTCAGTCGCGTGGTGAAAGTTTGAGCTAATTCGAGTGTTTTTGTGACTTTTTTCTTCGCTGCGATTTGAGTATCGGTAAGATTTTCTTCGCTGCGATTTGAGTTAATTAAGGTAACACTACAAAAAAACAAGCTTTCAGAGACTGAATTTTTAGGGACTGATATATCAGTCGCTGATACATAGCATCGGTAACTGAAACATCAGTTACTGATACTTTTAAGGATTGACCTTTTATTGACTGATTGCGGCGACTAAAAACCAGTCCTCGATTCAGTGACCCCATATCTGAGACTAAATTTCAGTTACTAATATGCATGTACGGGAAAAAATTTGGTGGCAAATTTGTTAGTGACTGAATAAGGGTGACAATTCAGTCCCTAGTACATGTACATCATATCTAAGACTAAATTTCAGTTACAAATATATTTGCGCAATAAAAAAAATTGGCAGAAAATTTGTTATGCTGAATCATTGGAATTCTGAGTCACAGCATTTTCGGTCCCATAATTGGGGATGGATGTTTTCAACTTAAGGCTAAGACTAAACGTTTTTCCATAGTTTAATCAAATACTAGTCTACACAATTAAAAAGGTTTGGAGGGAAATTTGGGTTTAAGTGACGATGAAATATACTTCAGACAAACAGCTTGGGTCCCGTATTACAGGACATCAAAACTGATAAAACATTAAAATTTGGATAAAAAAAAGTTGGAGGAAAATTGTAGGACTAATTTGAATAAACTCAGTTAATAATGATATATAAGACTAAAATGTATAAAAATGTTAAAAAGGACGAAAATGTAAAAAACGGACGAAAAACGTATAAAATGGTAATTAAAAAAAGACGAAAACGATGAAAACGAAAAAACTTTATAAATATAAAGACAAAAACTGATGATACAAAAAATCTGAAATGTATACAACGGACAAAAATGGATTATAAAAATTAAAACAAGGACTTAAATGGTATGAATAACGTTAAAAACGGACGAAATGTAAAGTGAGAAAATTAAAAAACGGACAAAAACGTATGAAAATGTAAAAAAGGGACGAAAACGTAAAATACGGACGAAAACGTATAAAAACGGACAAAAACATATAAAAACTGACAAAAACGGACGAAAATGGATTATCGACAGAATATACGGCTCTATATATTGTAATGTACTACACTTGTTTTTAAGACCTACGTATATTTGTATCGTTGTTAGTAATTGTAAGTTTATATATAAACCTATTTACGGATTGCTATTTATGTGTAACACTTAGGGGTTCACGCACGAAACCTCGGTTTATACCCCCGTGACGTGGGAACTCAAGCAGATTCAAGTTTCAGACGTTCATAACATCTTTAGTATTCACCGATGGCTTTCATTTTGAGTGTTGACAATTTAAGACGTGTAATTGGGATAATGACATCAATCAGTTGCTTCATCGAGCGCGAAATCCCTTTTAAAGAAACGACTATTACGTTCTTACCATATATAATAAGTCGTGGTGCCTATAGCAATCGTCAATCCACTATACTATACACACCACTTTCATTCAAGATAATAACAAGAAAGTTGCATATAGGCATATAGCCAATCAACGCACTCTACTTTACACACCACGTGGACCATCATATTGCCTTTACGGGTTCTCACACCCCTAAAGGTCTCCTTATAAATACTATACCATTTTCTCAAAATGGATCAAGCTAATCCCAAGCAACATATCCTGCCTTGGGAACTCCACATTCAAGTCTATTATCCTCTAGGGTAATTGACAAAAACTAACTAAGTCGACTCGTGAGCGTTACCCCAACTCGTGACTCTTGTCACATTTTGGGGTCTTTACTGAACATGGGAAACCGAACGGTGAACCAACCCAAACCATACGTAATTGTTGAGTTTATCCATATTTACTTTCATCTATGTGTATGACTTGATTTTATCCATAGGATGAGCTTTGGATGTTAAGTAATTTTACATTGATATTCATATTTTTAGACGCCCCACGTATGAGTGATTAGGGATACACAAATGTCACTAATTGGATAAATGCTTGTTAGACTATTAGGTTAAAGTAGCTAGTTGTAAACACTAAATTAATAAATAGCTAGATGACAACTAGGATTAGTTTGTATCGCAAATGAATCTCAATGATTAGCTGAGAACTTAATGAGTGTAGATTAGTAAGCCATTAACACCCTGTTCAAATCGACTACTAATAGACGTACGAGTTATAATTGTATTATATTTAATCTTAAAATAAGTTACTTATGAATTGTAACAATATTTAACTTCAAAATAAAATTATTAAAAAATTATTACCTGTTATAATATTTGACTAAACTCCGTGCGTTTATGAGTTCTAAAACTAGTTGGTTTATAAAATATATAAATTAGACCTCCAAAAGAAAATAGAATTTCCCTCTCTCTTTTTCAATTGTCCCGCTATAAATTTTGAGGAATGTACTATTTTAAATTAAAATAGCATTCATAGATATACAAATTAAACCCTTTTATAACACTCACCCTCTCCACCTTCACTCTCTCATTATCTGGTGCCGCCTCCGGCCACTGCCATCACCAACCGCTGCCTCATCACCACCTTATAACATAGCCGCCATCACCATCAGCACCACAACCACCATCACACCTCATCATCTCTCTCCCTCTCTACCACCAACCGGCCACGCAGCCGCCGGCCACCTAGCCACTGCCATCACCACTGCTCCGCCGCTACTAACAACGCAAGAAGAACAATGGTTGAAGGTCGTGAAGATCGGGTCACTAATAGGTTAAACTTGGGTGTTTATGTTCATGTTTTTGGATCGTGAACTGCCTCACTTCATCGCCGTCTATTCTCCCTCCTCTCTTCTCTTTCTCCTGTGTATGTCGAAACCCTAAACATCATTTTTATTAATTTTTTTTGGTTTAAAAACCGAATATGAATGGGATATTAAATTTTCGTGAATAATTAAACCGATTTAAAACCTGATCTGTCCAAACAGCCCTCTATATATATATGATGATTATCCTAAATTTTTAGTGATTTGACTGTAAGCTGTAGCTCAGATGGATTTGACTGTAATACATAGACTTATGTGGCTTATGAGTTTATTTGTGTCTCTGCTTGGAATTATTGCCTGTAATACATAGATTTATGTGGCTTATGAGTTTATTTGTGTCTCTGCTTGGAATTATTGCCTGTAATACATAGACTTATGTGGCTTATGAGTTTATTTGTGTCTCTGCTTCGAATTATTGCCATTGATGTTGTTACTCGAATGTATCCTTTTGCTATGTGAACACTGTGATTTACAGGTTTGTCTTCTACATGATTTCCAGTCTTGGTGTATGTATGTTTTATGTTGTTGTCTTTACTTGTTAGTTGTTGTTTTTTGCCCACTGCAATTCGCTAGAAGTTCTACATTAGCAATTTTTATGGTTGTTTTTTTTGCTGAATGTCTTGTTGCTAGTGGTGTCTCTACTTTAAAGTTTAAACCATTGCCGTTACTGTTGTTGCTCAGGTGTGTCCAGTGTCCCTTTGATATCTGCACACTATCATTTACAGGTTTGTCTTCTGCAAAGTTTCCAGTGTTTTTGTTCTTAGTATATGGTTTATGCTGGCATATTTACTTGTTAGATTTTGTATTTTGTACACTACGATTAACTGGTTAGTCATCTACATGTGGTATATTTGTTCATTTGCTACATATTTTTAATGTCATGTTTGTTTTTGACTGGCAATTAATCTTGAGGGTCCGTCTTTGGATAAATTTCTAGAGGACCACATAGCAAATAACAGTTGGGTTGTGGAGAAGGGCCAAGCCAAAGGCCAACTCATCTCGTTTTTAGTTTCTGAAATTCTACCGAATGTATTTTGGATAATTTTGAAAAGAGTTTATTTCTTTATGCTATTTGACCTTTCAGAAGCATGCTGGACGGCAAAAGAATTAAGTATATGCCTTAATCTCTCAGGAAGATATGTGATCAGTCTGCTTTGCGCAGTTTCCTTTTGGAGAGAGTTTATTTCTTTATGCTATTTGACCTTTCATTGATGTTCTGATTAAGATCATAAAGCCATTACCATGCCACATCTCGTGCTAGTAAATTTTAAGTGTTACGTCTGGTTTGGCAGTCTACTTGTGAATAGTTTGTGGCTATTCTGGTACGTATATGTGTTAATACTTAATAGACTACCTGTAGTTTTGCCATTCCGCTTGGTTTGATATTGCTTGTGTTGTACAAGTACTGTTTATGTGTGATTTTGGACTTAGAACTCAGGAAGATATTTTTAGGTAATGTATAAATAACTTGCATAGATTGTTGCAGTAAGTTTTGATTTTGTTGTTGGTATGATAGATTGTACAAGTACTGTTTATTTGTATTTTTTTATTATTATTTTTGGTCATAAATATGAACAAATCACATTCTGGTTTTAATTTGACATGATTAAAAAAGATTATTGGTCGAAAGAAGACAATACAGTCAGCATGGGAGGTGGGTGTTGGGCTAGTGATGAGGAAAAAAGATTATTGGATGAAAGAAGCAGCTGAATCATCTCAACAAGCTGACTCAACACCTAAACAAAAATCGACTGAGATTAATGAATTGAGAGCAAAGGTTAGTGAACTTGAACCGTATAAACGTAATTATGAGAAATTGGCAAAATTCTTGAGCCAAAAATTTCCAGACTTCGAGAGCACATTAGACTCACCAAATACTACTGAAGGTGATGGTAACGATGATCCATTCACCGATAGTGATATATAGGACGTTCAAATTTATTTCTATTGAATTTGGTTTTATTTTTAAACATATTGAATTGTAAACTTTTGTTATTTTGATCGGTGATTATTATGCTTTAAAGAAATATTGTTATTATTATTGTTTAATGTTTATGGTTTGGAGTTTTATATACTATTGTAAGGGGTCATGTATGCATTGTGAATGGGGACTGAATTAAATTGTATTTTCCACTAACTTTTAGTTTATAATAGAAATATAATGGAATGACGCCATCATATTGGAGACTAATTTGAATGTTATTTTGTATCGATTAACATATATTTTGAAACTAATTTTCAGTCACTAGAAAAACAAATTAAGGACTAATTCATCTATTTTTTGTGACTAACAATCAGTCTTTAAAGCCTTTCATCAGAGACTAATCAGTTTTTAAATTCTATTATTAGAGACTGATTTGGTACGGTAATCTACAAAACAACGAAACGTATTAGGGTCTATAAACAATGTTTATGGACTAATTTTCAGTCTCTAAATTCATGTGTTAGTAACTGATCTAACATAGTATTGTCGACTGACTTTTCAGTCGCCGATAATATGCATTGGGGACTGAAATAACATGATACCAACCCATAGACTTTTCAGTCGCTGATAATATGCATTGGGGACTGAAATAACATGATACCAACCCATAGAAATAAGGACTGACTTTTTTTATTTTGGAGACTGATCTCTGGTCCTCGTTGGTTCGATACAACAAGGACTGAATTTCAGTTGATAACGTCACTTTCCGTAACTAAGCTTCTATCACTGATTAGTGACTAGCAAAATCAGTCCTTGATAGACCATCCGTAACTGATCATGGTGTATCGGAGACTGATTTTTCAGTCTCTGAAAGCCTGTTTTTTTGTAGTGTAAGTTGCAGTTGCGATTTCGTGCCTCGAAATTGCGATTTGCCTTTTTAACTTAAAAAGGAAAAAAGTAGCGATTTGACCTGACAAATCACGTGCAAGGGAATCTTTTAAATTTTTGAAGTTGCGATTTGAGCTGATAGCGACTGGTTTGTCCGGTAGTGCCTGCGATTTGACAGGTTGCGATTTGGGCATTCTGTTTGCGATTTTATCGTTGCTATTTAGGCATTCCGATTGCGACTTGACAGTTGCGATATGAGTTATCCTTCTGGTTGCGATTTGATTATTGTGATTAAGTCAAGTCTTGCGATTTGAAGAAGTGAGTTTTGGGCCTACGATTTGAGTGTACTTGCGATTTGATCTTTGCGATTTGACTTACCGTTGACTAGTTGCAATTTGATTAATTGCGATTTGAGAAGTTGTGATTTAACCTATTGCGATTTGAGAAGTTGTGAGTTAACCTATTGCGATTTGACGTTACGAGTTAACACTTACGATTTGGTCAGTTGCGATTTGACTCTTTGCGATTTGACAAACTGTAACTTGACTTGTTGCGATTTGATCAATTGTGATTTGACTTCTGTAACTTTAATTTTTAAAGATTGTTATTGTGGCTCACTCTTACTTAGTCGTTTATGGTTTCTTTTGTTGATTTTAGAAAATCCCGCGAAAGATTCGATTTCTCGGTTTAAATCACAAGAGTTGTAAAATCCCGTCTACATCATGACAAGCACTGCGTCTGATGACATCCAAGCTGCAGGGTCCGATACCCGTCCTCCTATGCTAGATAGAACTGATTACGAGTCATGGGCTCAAAGAATTCGACTCTACTGCTTGGGTAAAGATAATGGGTTCAACATTCTCAAGTCAATTGATGAAGGACCATTTCAGATGGGCACCACTCGTGATGCTGTGACTACTGCTGAAGATGGAACGGTTACTTTGGGGATGGATAGGCCACGTGAATACAATGATCTGACTGAGGATGAAAAGAAGCGGTATGATGCTGACGTCCGAGCTTCCAATATTGTCATTCAAGGTCTGCCCAAAGATGTTTACAAACTCATCAACTTCAACACTGAAGCAAAAGCAGTATGGGACAATGTAAAAATGCTGCTGGCTGGATCAGAACTCACAAAGGAAGATCGTGAGTCACAACTGTATGATGAGTTTGAGCATTTTAAGATGAACCCTGGTGAGAACATTATAGACTACTATGTGAGATTTCATAAGTTGGTAAATGACATGAGGATCATCAGAATGACTATGCCTAACATCCAACTTAACTCAAAGTTTGTAAACAACATGACTCCAGAATGGGATAGATTTGTTACTGCAGTAAAACTCAACAAAGGTCTGAGAGAAACAAACTATGAACAGTTGTATGCCTATCTACAACAACATGAGAAACATGCTGCTTATGATCATCTGTTGAGAGAAAACTCAATCCAACTGCATCAAATGATTCATTGGCATTTGTTGCAAGTGCTCAGCCAATCAACCAATTGACATCTGACCAAGCTTATCACCATCCCTATTCATCACCATCTGCTATGAGTCCACAACTGGATTCAGGTTACACTCACACCGACAAAATGATTGATAACCTTACCAACCAAGTGTCCTTACTTGTTCAACAATTTAAAGCAACACTCCCTCAGACTAAAAATCAACTCAGAACCTCATCAAACCCACGCAATCTGGCAACGGTGGAGGATGGAAGAATTGTAGTTCAAAATGTTAAGAGGAGGCAAAACTTGAATCAAAGGAACATGGGTCAAGGTAATGTGCAGATCAGAGTAGGGAATACAAATCAGGGGCAGATGAAACAGCCTAAGTGTTATAACTGTGGTGGACTTGGACACATTGCAAGAAACTGCAATCAACCAAAACGTCCTCAGAACTCAGACTATTTCAAGGACAAGATGTTGTTGATGCAGGCTCAAGAGAATGGAGCTGTGTTGGAAGAAGAAGAAATGTTGTTTCTTGCTGGCGATGGGGGAAATACTTTTGATGCCGATGTGGACGAACAACCAGTTCAGGACCTTGCACTTAATGATCCCAACATTTTCAAAGCTGATGATTGTGATGCTTTTGACTCTGATGTGGATGATGAACCAACAACTCAAACAATCTTCATGGCTAATCTGTCCTCTGTTGTTTCATCACCTCAACAAGCTGGTTCCTCCAATGCATCTGTGATTTCTGAGGTACTAAAGCTTTATGACACATATGACGTGGTTGATAAACAAAAGATTCCCAACGAAGTACAACAGACAGATGGCGTTGATTCAGATACTATTGACATGGGAAATAGTAATATTATTCCATATGAACAATATGTGAATCACAACAACGTGTCTGATGTACAAGGTGGTGCATTTTTTGTTGAAAATATTGCTTGTGTTGTAGATAATGCCTGTGTGGTAGATAATGCTTGTGAGTGGCATGAAAACACTGAGTTTGTCCCTGATGACCCCTTGACCACTAGACTAAACATATATAAAGATCAGGTGGCAATTTATGAACAACGTGCTAAATTTGAACTAACTGAACGTGAGCAGAAAATGGATAGTCAAATGCGTACACTTATAACTGAGCGTAACTTAAGGGAGGAAACATTAAAACAAGAGTTGAATTCTTTACAAAAACAGCTGGATCAGACTGTTAAACAAAAACAGGAGGCCCTAGAGCATGTAAATACAATAAAACAAGATTTCAAGAAAAAAGAAACACAACTCTTAAATGATTTCTCAAGACTTAAAAACTTAAAGAATAAGCTTGAAAATAAGTTGTACACGCAAGACCAATCTAGACAAACGGTTCAAATGCTTCAAAAGCACAAAAAGTTGTGTGATAAGCATAGTGTAAGTAATGTAGGTGAACCTAAATTAGCTCTCCTTAGGAAAGCTAAAGTGACCCAACCTGCCTTATATGATGCCAATGTGATGATTGTGCCTGGTCATGCCCCACCTGATGTTTCATCTTTAGAAGAGAGTAATGAGATAGATGTGAGAAATAGAGAAAGAATGAATGAGAAAATGAAGGATCCCAAATGCATAGCCAATCGAATAATAGTCAAACCCCATGATTATTATGAGGAGAATCGATTGATTGTGTTTTCACCTCAAAAAAAGTTAACGCCTGAACAAATATTTTGGTCTATAGATATGGAAAAGAGAAAGGCCGATGAGCTTGAAGCCAAAACCCCATCCCTTAGGAAAATTGCAGCTGCGACGGTGTATCCTCCTAATACACCTAGGCATTTGGTTCCTTTGACTCTTCCTACTAAATGTAAAACCTTAATTAGCATATATGTACTTTGTCAACTATTTGCTGATTTTGATAAAACATGTAAGAAGAGAATTACACCAACCGGAATTACTGAGGGGGAAAGGGGTTTTGAACAGGCAAAAAGGTGTTACTTAACTGAGGTCATTCCATTCTTTAAATTACTCAAGGAACAGTTTGAAGAATTGCAAAACGCTCTTGAAACTGAAGTAAATGAAATGAAAGTAATGTTTAAAGATATGGAAAATGAGGTAGCTCAAAGTGCGATAGAACTTAAGAGCCATGAGATCGAGAGAAAGAACATTCTCATCACCAATGAGAATTTGATTGCTAGATGTATTGCACAGGATATATTTTATACTGCCACTGATTCTGCTTTAACTGCCTGTCAATTTCATGAGTATTCTATTGCATTGAATGTTACCCAGAATCATGTTGTTGAGCTTGAGGGGGAGAATTTGAAACTGCAAGAGAAAATTCAAAATGATGACCATGATAACATGGTCAAGCGTTTTTCAAAACTAGAAGTTGATCATCTTAATTTACAATTAAAATATCAACACTTAGAAGAAAAATGTAAAATATCAAATGCCAAGACATCTATGGATGCTCCTGAATTTGATACATATTTTGAATTGAGTAAACGTGATAAAAAAATTCAAGCTCACACTAACACGATTTGACATTTGAGGGCTCAAATTGCCCAATTAAAGTCAAATAAGGGTGAAGCAATTGGCACCAATAAACCATCATCTTTGGATTCTCAGAATTTTCACTATCAAGACACTATCAATAAGTTACATGGTGAAAATGAGTGTTTTCGAGCTGAAAATTCAAAAATCAAACAGCATTACAAAGAGTTATATGACTCAATTAAAGTCACACGAAACAGTCATAATGAAAAAATAACTTCTTTGTTAAATGAAATTGAGAATCTTAAGACTCAGGTGAAAGGAAAAATGCCAATTGACACTTGTGATAGGGTTGCTCCAAAGGCTTCTGTTGTTAGAAAGTATGATGTTGATGTTGTGCCTATTCCAATTCCCCTTAAGAACAATAGGTCTGCCCATCAAATTTATCTTAATTACCTTAAGGATAGCCTGGATATACTTCATGAGATTGTAGAGGAGGATAGGATAGAAAAACCACTTGATAAAGCAGTTGTGGATGCCTGCTTCCTCACTAAAAGGTCTCAGGAATTTTTAGAGTACGTCATTGGCACTGACCCTAAGATTGATAACAAAAGAGATAGATTTGTTGCATCATCATCTACGACTAAAAACTAGCAAGTAACCTTTGATCTACATCTGAGTACATCAGAACCCAGCACATCAAAGTCAGGGAAGCAAATGACAGTAAAACAAACTAATGTTCCCATTATTACTTCTACAGGAGTAAAATGTGACACCAAAGCTAGCGGGTCAAAGCCTAGAGGCAATGCAAGGAAAGATAGAACTGCGCCGGCTAAGAGTGGTCACGAGAAGAAAGTAGAAGCCCAACTTAGGAACAATAAGTTTGCAATGAGTAGAATGAATCGTGTTGATTCTAGTATCAAAAGTACTGTAATTAATTCGAATTCTAATGCTGTCTGTAAAACATGTAACAAATGTTTAAATTATGCTAATCATGATGATTGTGTTGTGTCATTTTTGATGTCTCCTGTACAACCCCATGTTAAGAATGTTAGGAGAACTGAAACAAGTAAGAAAGTTTGGAAGGCAACAGGAAAAACATTTGCAAATGTCGGGTATCAATGGAGACCCACTGGAAGGAAGCTCACTTTAGGAGATCAGTGCCCCTTAACTAAATTGAATAACCATAAAGTAGTGAAGGTTAAGGAATGGAGACCAACTGGTCAAATGTTGCCTTTAGTGACACAATGCCCTATTACTAGTCAATTGCTTCCTCTAGTGTAATTTCCACTGTAAATACAGTTGCATCTATGAAACCTGTAGTTCCAGAATTTGTGTGTGCTAACCAAACGGACCCCAGCTGTACGTGGGGATCCACATTTTTCAGTTATCCATAGTTTTCTGTTTTCAAATGCAGGTCGTACAAATCGTCCTTTGGTATTTGGACTCAGGCTGCTCAAAACATATGACTGGGGATCGCTCACGGCTCAAGAATTTAGTGAAAAAGTTTATCGGGACAGTTAGATTTGGGAACGACCATTTTGGGGCAATTATGGGTTACGGAGATTATGTGTTTGGTGACAGTGTAATTTCCCGAGTATACTATGTGGAAGGACTAGGACATAACCTGTTTTCTGTTGGTCAATTTTGTGACTCCGATCTTGAAGTTGCTTTCAGAAAACACACTTGTTTCGTCAGAGAGTTGGATGGTGTTGATCTTCTTAAAGGCAGTCGTGGTACCAATTTATACACCATCTCAATTGAAGAAATGTTGAGGTCCTCTCCTATATGCTTGCTTTCAAAGGCCTCGAAGACTCAATCATGGCTTTGGCACCGTCGTTTGAATCACTTGAACTTCGGTACCATAAATGACTTGTCTCGCAAGGATCATGTACGAGGCATGCCCAGACTAAAATTTGAGAAAGATCATCTTTGTTCTGCAATTCAATTGGGAAAAAGCAAGAAACATACTCACAAACCCAAAACCATCAATACCATCATGGAAGTTCTTCACACCCTTCACATGGATCTGTGCGGACCAATGAGAGTGCAGAGTATCAATGGAAAGAAGTATGTTCTGGTGGTGGTCGACGACTACTCTCGGTTTACATGGGTAAAGTTTTTGAGAACCAAGGATGAAACTCTAGAGGTTATCATTAAACTAATCAAGCAGTTACAAGTAAGGCTGAACAAAACTGTCAGAATCATCCGGACGGACAATGGAACTGAGTTATTTAACCAACAACTCAGTCAATTTTATGAAGATATTGGCATAACTCATCAGAAAAGTGTTGCATGCACTCCTC
This sequence comes from Artemisia tridentata subsp. tridentata, assembly GCA_021014915.2. Classification (NCBI taxonomy): domain Eukaryota; kingdom Viridiplantae; phylum Streptophyta; class Magnoliopsida; order Asterales; family Asteraceae; genus Artemisia; species Artemisia tridentata. The sequence continues at coordinate 369,227,127 of CP139503.1, forward strand.
AGCAAAACGGTGTTGTTGAAAGACGAAATCGTACTCTAGTGGAAGCTGCAAGAACTATGCTAATATATTCTAAGGCTCCGATGTTTCTTTGGGCAGAAGCAATTGCTACTGCGTGTTACACCCAAAATCGTTCCTTGATACACACTCTTCACAACAAAACTCCTTACGAGCTGTTAATTGGGAAGAAACCAGATCTTTCCTTTCTTCGAGTGTTCGGTGCTTTGTGTTATCCGACAAATGATGGTCAAGATTTGGGAAAGCTAAAAGCTAAAGCAGACGTAGGTTTCTTCGTCGGATATGCACCAGATCGCAAGGGGTATAAAATCTACAACAAGAGAACCCGACAAATCATGAAAACTATTCACGTTACATTTGATGAGCTGACTGAGCAAACGGCTCCTAGAAAAACCAGTTCTGGACCCACACCTAATCTATTGACACCTGGACCAATTAGTTCAGGTCTTGTACAGAATCCCACGCCTACAGTTCCTTATGTACCTCCCACCAGTGAAGAGTTGAAGAAGTTATTTGATTCGATGTTCGATGAATATTTTGAGCCACCAACAGTAAATACCACAGCGGAAGTTCCTCCTGTACCTCCTGTTGATGATGCTCAAATTCCACAGAACTCAGAAGGTCTGTAGGTCATGATGATATCTCAAACACACACTCGTTAGGACCAATAAGCACACGTACCACTACACTAGATTAAGCTACGTATAAAGACAAATAAGCTAATAAGCAAACTAGAGAAGAGAGAATAAGAAGAGAATAAGAAGAGTGGAAGGCTTTCACTTAATCGAATGTTACACTAGAAGAGCTTTCGCATATTACATGAAAAACCAACTATAAATGAGGAGCCCTTGCCTTCTATTTATAGGCAAATACTTAGGGCATCCCATGTGCTAATCTTTCTAGAAGGTATAACCGGTCCATGGGCTACTAATGGACCGGATTCTAATTACTAACAATATAGCCCAAACGTGCAACATTTTATCTACATGAACAAGACTTGTAATTAATTAAAACATGTTCCTAACAATCTCCCCCTAAGTCTTAATCATCAATGTTGCTCGACGTCTTCTTTGCTTCTTTGGCTTCCGACGTCTTTTATAATCTTTGTTTCTTTGTTCTTGTATAATGATGATATGATGTTGTCTCGATCTGCCAATTTCTAATGTCTTCACGTCTTCTCCATCATGCTCATATGTCTTTGACTTGTTTTTTGCAACTGGTTCTCACTTTTCAATCTTAAAACATGAGAAAGGTTGAAGTGCTTAAACTTTAGACTTTACTATGACATATGTTGAACTTTTGATGTTACTGAGTCTTTGCGAGAACATTTCTTCAAGATATGAACATGATGGAGTCTTGATGGTCGAACTCCAGCTCCTCAGCAGCAGCAGCAGCAACAGCAGCAATTGCATGAACCAACCGGTACTTACAGGTTCAGACTTGAGATCATCAACAGCATAGTGTGAAGACTTTCTCAAATCCTAACCCAGACCATTCTGAACCGGATTCCCCCGAAAGGGATTACACGGACACACCGAAGTGCACCCACGATTCAGTGAGTCGCTGGAGATCACCCCACGACTGTAGACCGTTTGGAGCAAACACTAAGCGTAACCCACAAGGAGTTACCGAAGTGACCTGCTGACAGAGTTGTTTGATGTTGCTCTGGCAGGATTTCCATTCAATCATTGATAATCACAATTTGTGACTTCTCTCATGAATGTTCTCGGCAGATTGCTAAGATCTGCGAAGGACAATTTCTTAATTTTACATCTGCTGCCCATGATGTAGAACAACAGAGTAATACTAAGTGTACCTAAGAGATCTTTTATGAATCTCATGGCTCTAGACTCAATAAGTGCACATTTGTTTGGTCATCGGAGGCGTGGAGCAGATTGCCTCCTTTTCAATATCAACATTCTCGTAATGAGAGGTCGATAGATTATGAAGGGTTCTCCGTGTGAATGAAACAAATGTCTTTTGAGAGACACTTGAGTGGCTTAGAAGGTTTATTAGTGCGTCACTGGGTCCATGACGTCTTTAGTCTTCAATACTGGTGATACTCATCAACCAGTAGATTATGAATTGAACCCGGTGTCTGCCCTAAGGTTGAACAAATGGAGGGCTATTTCTTTTCACCCTTTTCTTTACTTTTCTTTTTAATTCTTCAACCCCTTCTTTCTCCGTTCATTCATTTTCTCCTTTTTTATATCATACCTAGGACTTTCTAGTTCTAAACTATTGGTATTGTCCTTGGGTAGATCCCTCCGGCTCTGGCGGATCATAGGACGGTTTTCCCTAACCTTAGTCACCTTATAACTCCATGACTATCCTAATGATGCCATAAACCAAACCATTGAAAATCTCTCAAAGTGTCGATAATTGTAAAGACATTTTGTTGACACCTTGAGAGTTTGATGATTTTCAGAAATACTCCCCCTTAACATGTGCGCATAAGTATTAAATTTTGAAATTTGCACATGCCGGAAAGAGTTGGCACTTTTGAATTGATTGACTTTCAATGAACCTGATCGTTGCGAGACACGCTTACATCACCAGTTAAACTGGCTTGAAATTATTACCTGTCCAGATCAGATTCAAAGATTATCGCTCGAAATCGGTACATTCTACTCAGACACATCCTTTGCGAGACACGCTTACATCACCAGTTAATACTGGCTTGAAATTATTACCCGTCCGGGACATGTCCTTTCGACTACTGACTTTCCTATTCGTCAATTCGAGAGTCAATTCTGAGTTTGAGCACACGAGATTCCAGCAATTGAGACATCATATTTTAATCATCTTTTACTTCTCCCCCTCAAAAATAGCATACTCATGATGTTTTTGGAAAACGTTTATGATTAAAATATGCTAATTTTTGAGTTTTAGGGAAGAATTTCAAGAACATTTATAATTCTTTGAACAAAGATTATATTTTCAAATACTCCCCCTTAACAAGGGAATATTTGTCCTTATGAGCAGAATGTTTAAAAAACTTTGGAAAACATTCTGGTTTTAATTCTACTCATAAGTAAGAAGCTTTCGCTCCTTTTTCAGGATTGAGGCACTGAAGCGTACCTCAGGGTCCTTTCTTTGAGGTCCGGGTTGTACACTGTTATGTGTGCACAAGCCGTAATGCATAGGCCAATTATGGAAAGAATAATGATATTATGAAATATGAGAATTGATTCTTACATCAACCGCCTTTGCCAAAAGTTGTGAACACTGGGTCAGTCTGCTGAAATAGTCTGATAGCGAATGGTGGACGACCCCAAACATAGCTTTCTAGCCTCCTCATCTGATCCCGATGGTATAACCGTTCTTCCATCTTCCAAATAAATTCCTTGACTTGTCGCAGCTCCTTTGAATTCCATCTTCTTGATTTACCCAACGCCGAATCTCGAACTCTATTAGCTAACCCATCACGTACACTCTTTAGGGTATCGTCACAAAACTTATGAATTTCATTGAATGCCATGAAACGGTGAAAATCTGTTGTACTTCTGTAAACGAACCCGAAGACTGGACTATGTAGCATGGTGTACTGAGGGTCCTTTTTGCTGTTGAGAAGGAATTGTGGTTCAACAAGGTTAAGCTGAGTCTGATAACTTTCAACACCAAGCTGGAGATCTTCGACACGTTCTTTGATGATGGTTCTCCTGATGTAATGACAGAGGGAAGTACTGAGTGCATATCGAAGCTCGTTAGTCAGATGCTGCAATTTGCCTTGAACTTTCATCAGATACATGTCTTCGATATCATTCAGATTTAAATCAGGAAAATCAGCCTCTGAGAATGTGTAGAGATTGTTGTCGATTCTTTTTACTGTGATCTCTTCGAGAAATATATATCGCATCTTCTGGATCCGCTCACATTGATGACGGCCATTATTCTGAGATCACTGTAAACTGGTTCTCGGGATTTCTGGAGAGCAAGTTTGTACTTGTACCAGCTTTGTCGTTTAGAGTACCAGTGATGAATCCCCAACTCTGCATCACGATCATATTTGACGAGCTTTTTAACAAACAGATGTCTGTTAATAGCTGCCTCTTCAATAGCTGACTGTGTGTAATGAGCAGCTGGTGTGAAAGTGATTGACGTAGCGTACTTTGTCGTTCCTTGTGCTCCATTCTTTAGAAGTTCCAGATCGTTGTTGAAGAACATTTGGAAGGGAATTTCCGAGTGATGAAATCTTCGTATCACGGAAAGCGGCTTAGTCCAATCAGTGATGAACGGTTGATTCTTGCCAACTTTCCTGACTACGTCTGGATTAGCCCAGTCGAAGTCACTTGACATTGCGCGTGCAATGTTTTCAAGGTGATATTCAAGCTCTGCTGCGCTGTTGGATTTATCTTTCAGAAGAAGGAAAGCATCGTTCTTGATCCGACGAAGTTCCCTTTTGGTCATTTTCTTAATGTTAAGACTTCTTTTAATCTCTTGAGTAACAGCAAACGTGCTGTCTTCAATTCGGGAAGCTTCGTCAGTCTGAACTTGAGCACTTGCTAGATGATCAAACCATTCATTCCCTAGCTCATCCTTATCATTATCCAGCCATGTGACAACAGCTGGTTCAGTAGATGACTTTTTGCTGTGTGAAGGCTTGGATTTGGAGGGCTTTGGTTTTGGTGGTGATGGTGGTGAATGAGGTTGATCATCTTGTGGCTGGAATTCCACATCTTCTGCCGTAAAATGCTCATAGTGATGTTCGGTTTCATTGGGACCAGAGGATTGATGTTTTGGAGGTAGAGATGATGCTGTATGTCCAGTTGGCTCCTGAATATGAATCCCTGACCCGCCTTTGTGTTTCTTATGTTCGGGTTTAGGGTCCTGATCATCCTCATCATCCTCTCGAATACGTTTACCTTTGTCAGCAGCTTCCTTGCACGATTTCTTCTCAATGTGTGCTTGAAGAGCCGCGATCAGGTTGATTTCTTCTTGAGAAGGAGAGGTGATTTCAAAGAGTCTGTCGAGAAGCACAAGCTCGATATATTCAGTGGTGAGATCTGGAAGTGGTTTGGTTTGGGAAGAAGAAGAGACGGCTTCTTTGATCTTTTCTTCAAGTTGTGAATCAATATGTTCATTTATGTTTTGTTGAAGATCAGGAAGAAATTGCTTAACAAATTTCCTTGTCTTGCGTGTCATATGATCTTTGATATTAAAACCAAGGAATTCATCTATCTTCTTCTTACTTTCCTGCATCTCTTCCATTTGCTGGGACAAATTCTTGACTATGCTTTCCATTTCAGCCAACTTTGTTGTTGCTTGTTTGTCTCGTTGTGCTTGTGCTCTCTTTACTGCCTGTTTAAGTTTCTTTGCTGCAGGAGACACAACTTCAACTTTTGTAACATGGACGATTCTTCTTTTGCTCTTTCCTTTGTAGGCCTTATGAATATTCTCAGAAACAGTTGCTTTTGATTTTGATTTTGGTGATGAAGATCTCGAAGATGATGGAGTGAGTGAAGGGATTGGTTCATCAGATTTAGTAGTTGATTCCTTTTGAGGTGAGGGTGGAGGTGTTGGATTCTTAGGCGGTGATCCAGGAGGTGTCTTGGGTGAAGAAGCAGACGAGGGCTGAACTGGTGGTTGTTCTTGCTGCTGTTGTGGTTTATGAACGACCATAGTCAGTGCAGATTTGGCTGTGTCCTTTGGAGGGGAAGGAGGAGGTGTTGGAGTGTGAGAACGAAGGTAGCTATCTGCTTCCAGGTTAGCTTGAGTATCCTCCTTACGTTTCCTTTCTTCCTCTTTCTTGCCTCTTCCTCAAGATCCTTGGCTGCTTTAATTGCTTTATCTCCCAGAATGTCTTTTTCTTCTTCTATGTTCCAATCGTCTGTATTATCGTTGCGTGGTTGTTCCTCGGGATTGTCGTCAAACATAGAATCAGAGATATCCTTGTCAGATAAAACAATATTGCTATCCTGATCTTTTTCCTTCTCCTCCTGAGTTGGTGCGCCCAAGTCGGGTTGATTAACCGAACTTGTTTGCTGAGAAGAGATCGATTCAGCCTTATCGAGTTGATTAATTGTATCAGGCTGAACCTTGGTTGATGCTGCGCCAGATCCTCCGGGTTGATTAACCGGATCATCTTGGGTCAAAACTGCTTCATGAACAGTTTGGGATCCTCCAACTCCATGTGTTCTTTCATACTCCATCTGTTGTTCCAATACTTTCCTTGCTCTACGCTCTTCATCTTCTTTTAGTGATTTGAGACTCTGTTTTTGTGCATTCTCATGAGAGATCTTATTGTGAAGTTCAGCCTCTTCAACAGTCATAATGACATGTTCTTCTTCGGATTCAGATGATTCAGATTCAGATTCAGTATCTTCATCAATGATTCTATTTGGTTCAGGTTTTGGCTGAGGTTTACTGGGTACTCTCCTCTTGATGAAAGTGGTTCTGGGATGTTTTTGCTTTGGTTCAGATACACTTGATGCACTACCCGTCTTAGTCTTACTTCGAGAACGAGTCTTTGAAGATCCTGATTCTTCAACCAACTTAGCAAGACCCACACGATGTTCACGGAATGCCTTGTCGTAATCATGATAAGCTTTAGTTTCTTTGACCTCATCAGGCATCAAAAATTCTGGCAACCGTGCACCTTGTTTGCGCGTGCTTTCTTTTGGGAAGTAGACTTTGCTTAATGTTTTATCCATGCTGTACTCATGAACCTCTTGATCAGTAGGACGCTTATCAAGGTCTTCATGTTGATCAAGTAGATAGCTGATAAGAACTTTGGTGTATCGTACAAATGGAATTTTCTTGGATGCTTTTCGCATTAAGTACATTATGTCTTCCCAGATGAGAGCAGCAAAGTCAATTGGTTCCTGGTTTATAAATCCCCATAAGACTTGAAGATGAGAAAGTCTTGGATGCTCAAACCCACTATCTCTTCCAGTTATGGAATGGGTTATGATGAAGAAGATAGTCCTCCAGGGTTGAGGAATGTATCTAGCATTAACTTTGGAGATTGTGGTTAATGGTGTATCAGGTTGAACATCATAACCAATGTCTTCCAGAAATTGCATGACCTCAGACTCTGAAGGTGTCGGGTGGTATTGGTTAGAAGATTCAGGTGCTTCTGGAAGTTTTAAGGCTTTACGGAGTGTAGCAGGTGTAACTCTGATTTTCTTTCGATCCAGTGTACAAGTGAAGTACTTGTCATCATTGCTTCTTGTGAAGGTATCCCAGAATTGATGAATGTATAGTTCTGGAATTGTGTCTGAACTATCAAGAAGATCCCTGCATTTATGAGCTTTGAGAATCTCTACTGCAATCTGGCAACTTGAGTCAGAACACTTGATCTTGTCCAGTTCTACTCGAGAATTGTTCTTCCCAATTTCCAGAGTATACCCACGAGGAAAGACTTCATCTTTGGTGAGAGCAGGAAGAGGTTGTTGTTGTGAAGTTGTCATTGAAGTGTTTCTGAATCAACAATCAGATACGAATATACAGAATGCAAGTTTGTTAGAAAAATTGTTAGCTTTTAAGAACAACACATAGCACCCTATTGTATTTATGATTGGTTGATACATGCTTGGTCAAAGAATTTATCAAGAGTTAGCCAAATTCTATAAAATTTGATTAATTTTAATAAGTATAAAAGGATATACCTAAGGAAATTGATCAAAATTCTATATCAGATCACAACTGCGATAATTATGTCAACTGCGATAATTAATCTCAACTGCGATAATTATGACAACTGCGATAAATATTCAATCAAGATAAATATCCTAATTGCAGTATTTATCCAACTGCGATAATCATCTCAACTGCGATAATCATCCAACTGCGATAAGTATCTCAACTGCGATAATTATCCTACTGCGATAGTTATGTCAATCAAGATAATTAAACCAATCAAGATAATAATCTCAACTGCGATAATTATCTCAACTGCGATAACTATCCCAACTGCGATAATTTTGGCCAACTTCGATAAACTCTTGTACAAGAGTTTACGAACATATTTGACGATGAACATACACTTAAATCCTTATCGTGATTCATTATAACTCATGATATGTGTCCACAGATTGTCACAAACAAGTTAAATGACTATTATGAGCATTTTGGCTAAGTTATAACAAAAACGAACCACAAATACGCAAAGATCAAACTGCTAGTGTTCATGTTCTTCATAAACCCTAAAATTCAATCGATTCACTTAATGTGTTTCTGGGTACAAATCAAGCATGCGAACATTCAATTAAGCATCAAACAACAACATTCCAATAAACACATTACACAATAACGCTTAAACATGGTTTTCCCCAAATTGACGCTTAAACCCTAAAATTCAATTTGAACGATTTATAGTGATTGGGTATAATTAAGCATGCAATAAAGGTTCCTAAACAATGTATCAACATTATCGTACAATTTTTTTACACACAAACACTCTAAATCCAAAATCCCCAATTTAACGCAAAACCCTAGAACTACATATTACGATTTTGATTGTTCTAGCCGTTGGATCAAGAATCTGTTCAAAACCATCTTTTATAATCATATATTAATCATAAGATTACTCACAAAAATCAAAAATCTTGACGGATTAGTGGAATGATTGTACGCCGTCGATGATGGTGGGTGGGGTGAATTGAATGCGGTTGGTGTAATTTGCAGAGTAATAACTGCGATAATTAAATTCTCTTGACTTTAAGTATCTACCAATTAACTTTGCACTTATTACACATATAGTCCCCTAACCTTGGTAACTTTGAACATTAGGTCCTAAACCACCATCATGCAAACACTAAGTCTCATTTTGGACATTTAATGCACACAACCTTTCCATCTTTAAAATCTTATTCACCAAAAACTTGTGAAGCAACAATTTCTGAAAAAATATGCAAGTACAATTTTAAAACTTTTGGAAAAAATTATGTCTCCCCCTCAACATGTGTTCAAAAATAAGTAGTGACATAAAAAATGAACACAGTGTTGCATAAGGGATTGTACTTGCATCATTCATTTTTTTTTTTTTTTTTTTTTTTTTTTTTTTTTTTTTTAATAATATATTTACAAAGATAGTTTTGGAAATGTTTGACTTGGTTAATTATTTTTAAGAAATTTTTCCAAATCATTTGGCGTCAAACATCTCATACCAATCCGGTGAACCAGATCCACAAATCTTGCATGAGGCAAGGCTTTTGTGAACAGATCCACCAGTTGGTGTTCAGTTCCCACAAAGTATAATTCAACAGTACCCTTTTCCACGTGTTCCTTGATGAAATGGTACCGGAGATCAATATGCTTGGACTTTGAATGCTGGACTGTGTTGCATGAAATGGCAATGGCACTCTTGGAGTCGCAATACATCGGAATCTTGTTGAATATGTAACCGTAGTCCATTAGTTGTGATCTCATCCATATGACTTGAGCACAACAAGCAGACATGGCTACATACTCAGATTCTGTTGAAGACAGTGAGGTGCAGTCTTGTTTCTTCGATTGCCAAGAGACGAGCTTGTCACCCAAGAATTGAACTCCCCCTGATGTACTCTTGCGTGTGTCTAAGCATCCTGCATGGTCAGCGTCTGAAAATGCAACAAGTTCAAACCCAGAATCCTTTGGATACCAGATCCCCAAATTAATGGTTCCCTTTATGTATCTAAGGATTCTTTTAACGGCTGACAAATGCCGTTCAGTCGGTCTAGACTGATATCGGGAGCAAAGATATGTGGCAAATACAACATCCGGTCTGCTAGCTGTGAGATACATGATCGAGCCAATGATACTACGATACTTTGTAGGATCAATGGGTGTCCCATGTATGTCAGCATCTAGCTTTGGGGATGAGGAGGACATTGGGGTATTATAGGTGTCACAGCTGGTCATACCATGCTTTTTCAGGATTTCCTGAGCATATTTTGACTGACTTAGAAATATACCACGGGGTGATTGATGAACTTGCAATCCTAGAAAGAAATTAAGTTCACCCATCATAGACATCTCAAAGTTTTGTTTCATTAGTTTAGAAAAAGCATTTGAATATTTTTTATTGGTTGAACCAAAAATAATATCGTCCACATAAATTTGTACAATGAGAATGTCTTCCTCGTGTGTTTGTATAAATAAAGTCGGGTCAACAGTTCCAATGGTAAAATGATTAGCAAGAAGAAATGCAGACAGTTTATCGTACCATGCCCTCGGGGCTTGTTTAAGGCCGTAAAGGGCTTTCTTAAGCCGATATACATGGTTAGGATGATCTGGATCCACAAAGCCTTCAGGTTGTGACACGTACACCTCTTCTCGGAGTTGTCCATTGAGAAATGCCGTCTTCACATCCATCTGATAGACTGTGATATTCTTGTGGGCTGCGTATGCCAGAAACATTCGAACTGCCTCAATCCGAGCTACTGGAGCAAATGATTCCTCGAAGTCAATTCCCTCTTCTTGGCTGTATCCTTTTGCTACCAGTCGGGTCTTGTTACGAATCACTGTACCATCTGCACCTAGCTTGTTTTTCCAAATCCATTTCAATCCAACAACATAAACTCCATCTGGTCTTTCAACGAGTTCCCAAACTTCCAAACGTTTGAATTGTTCCAACTCTTCTTGCATGGATTCAATCCAGTTGTCGTATGTAAGGGCTTCTTTGATGTTTTTCGGTTCAGATTGACAGACAGTGAGTGCATACATGCAGTGTTCACTATCTGAGTGAAGTTTCTGTCTTGTGATGACTGGATTGTTAGGATTTCCAATTATGTTTACCAAAGGATGATCTCTTGTCCATTTGTGGGTGGATGGAAAATTTTGAATGTGGTTATGGTGATCTGACGGGTCCATATTGCTCGAAGATGATTCTCCTGATTCTGGAATGGTTGGTGGTGGAGCAAATGGATTGAAGAATGCATTCCCGTCATAATCTGAAGGTGTGGAAACTGGATTAGAAGTGGGGGAAGAATCTTCAACTGCTGGTTGAGGTGTTTTATCCATTGATGATGATGGTTCAGGTTGTGGTGCATCGGTAGCAACTACGGTAGAGGTAGATGCTGATGGATTAGGTGCTTGTTGTATGACATGTTGAGCAGCGGAACTGGTGGAAGCATCTGATGCACTATTAACACGAACGTCATCAAACATTGGTGCAAACAAATCTTCCAGATCCTTCCTGTTGAAAGGTAGGGGTGCAGCCGAAGATTCAGGGAAGTTTAGACGGTTATGTGCGGGTTCTAAGCGGTCTTGCTCAGAAGCCATCTCAGTGAGTTCATCAAAATTAGCATGTATGGTTTCTTGAATATCCCCAGTCCGACGATTCCAAATTCTGTATCCCTTGGAGTTCTCACAGTATCCAACAAATATCCCAATATCTGCTTTAGCCTTAAGTTTACCAAGATCATCTTTATCATTCTTCGGATAACACAATGCTCCAAAGACGTGAAAATAGTTGATGTTTGGTTTTCTTCCTTGTATAAGCTCATATGGTGTTTTACTGTGTCGTTTGTTGATCATGGCACGATTCTGAGTATAACAAGCAGTATTGACAGCTTCAGCCCAAAGATAGTTCGGTAATTGAGCATTGATCAACATAGTTCGAGCTGCTTCCACGAGCGTACGGTTTCGTCTTTCAACTACACCATTTTGTTATGGAGTGCGAGCTATTGAAGTCTGATGAACAATACCATGTTTCTCAGTGAATTCCCGAAGGATTTGATTCTTAAATTCAGTCCCGTTGTCTGTTCTGATGATGCGGACGGTGTTGCGGACTTGAACTTGAATCTTTGTGAGAAACGTGATGAGGATAGAAGGAACTTGATCTTTAGTCCGATGAAAATAGACCCAAGTCCATCTTGAGTAATCATCCACTATTACCAGAATATACTTCTTCCCGTTAATACTCTGAACTCGCATCGGACCACACAAATCCATATGAAGCAGTTGTAGGACATGGTCTGTGCTGTGTTCTGTTTTGGGAGGAAAATGAGCACGGTGACTTTTCCCTTGTTCACACGCAGAACACAAGTGATCCTTGGCATATCTGAATTTTGGTAAACCGTCAACTAATTTCTTCTTGGCAAGGTCAGTGATGGTTTTAAAATTGAGATGAGACAATCTTTTGTGCCATAACCAAGCCTTTGTGGGATGAGCCTTGGAGAGTAAACAAATAGGAGTAGAAGCTGTCATGCCTTCAAGGGAGATAGTATACAGACTGGTTCCGCGTTTCCCTTTCATGAGGTCGTTGCCTTGAAGATCACGAATAAAACAAGTTTTCTCCCTGAATGCTACTTCCAAGTCTCCATCGCAGAATTGTCCCACGGAGAATAAATTATGACCAAGGCCTTCAACATAATACACACGGCTGATTTCGATGTTCCCATTAATGTAATCCCCATAGCCCATAATTGCAGCGAAGTGATCATTCTCGAATCTGACCGTTCCGATAAACTTTGCAATAAAGTTTTGAAGAAGTTTGAGATTGCCGGTCATGTGTCGGGAGCACCCGCTATCAACAATCCAAAGGACAATTTGAATCACCTGCATCACAAACATTGGAAACAGGTGGAGAATTGATAACGGTTGGATCCGCTGGGTTAGTAACACAAGAGGTTAGTACTTTAGGTAACCATTTAAAACCAAAAGTGTGTGTAACCAACGTTGCCAGGTCCAACTAGTCTCTGCCTTTTTCCTAATGTATGCACTAGGTGAAGTAGTTGTTTTGGATTTGGGCTTGTCCATTGTCTTCTCAGAAACAGCTAGTGGGGGCATTCCTAAAATGGACTTTGCACTGGTTTTAAGCCTAGAGGAAGCGCCACTAGTTCGTTTCTTTCTCTTAGTCAGCAAAGTTTTAGCAACACATTTTGTATGATCACCAGATAATATGCTATTTCGACAAAAAACACAAGTAGCATCAACCAAAACATCTTCATTAATATTTAATGATTTAGCATCTGTTACATCAATCTTAGAACTAGACTCAGATAAGTGCAATTCTATTCCTGATGTTACATTTGTCTTATTCAAACTACTAACTGGAACTTCTGCAGACTTAGATAACTCCTTCCTAGGTTTCTTGACTCTATTCTTCCTCTTTTCTTGTGAGTCTTGGAATGTCTGACCTTAGATGTGGTTTCTAGTCCTGTGGAAGTACAAGTAGCTGAATTAGTGGTTACATCAGATGCTTGGGTATGTTCTTTGTCTACTACATACATCCCTGGGGCAATCGTATGAATGTTTGCTTTGCCTGTGTCTAACACTCTGATTTTCTTCTTCAGATCAATAATGATGTGTTGAAACTCTTGATTTTGGGAGTCTAATTTTCTGTTGAGGCGAACTGTGTCATTTCTGTTTTGAAGAATTTCATCCAGTTCCTTTTCATTTTCAAACAATTTAAGTCTTAAAAAAACTTTTGTTTCCTTAAACTTTTCAGGAACATGACTGTTTTGAAATGATAAAGACGCTATAAGATGTTGAAATTTAAGTTCAAATTCCACACTCTGTTTTTGACACCAGTCAAGCCTTTTTTGAAGATTAAAAACTTTGTTTTCCACATCATTGTTGATCTGTCGAAGATTCTCATTCTCATGTACCAGATTATCAATCTCCATACGCAACATCTTACTATCCACAGCATGATCATTCACAAGTAAAGCATTACCAGATTCATAGAGCGAATTCATAATCACAGACACTACGTCATAACACAAAACTTTTTCCAAGAGTCGATCATTTTCTTTTGCTAAAAATTTCCTTTGAAGTTTTTGACGTTGAATCTTGTCATCTTTAGCTTTGAAAATGGTTTTCATAGATGCTACTTCCGTGTATAACTCCTCTTCCCATTTTGTTGCGCATTTCTTCAGATTTCTGACATGAGGAAGAATTTTCTTTTGAAGAATCTCTTTCTTTTCTTTTTGAACAGGAGAAAGAAAAGAAGAGACAGGAATTTGAGAACTAAACTCAATTTCATTCTCCAAACGAGAAATGTCGTCCATAAATGTCTTAAAATATCGAAGAACCCGACATTTTGGAGGCATTTGTGGATCAGCAAGATCCTCTGTCAGACAATCTTTGAAATGTACAGCAGTCGTGGGGACAGAAGTTATAGACGAAGGAACACTTATGTTTGTGTATGTTAACGTTTGTTCTGGATGGTCCTTAGGAGGGACAAATGATTTGCTCAAATGAGGTCGTGCATTATAATCATAATGTATCTTTGAAAATTTTGTTTGTAAATCTGATCGACCCTCACTCTTGTTAGCAAGAAAATCAGTTTCTTCATCAACAGAGTACATAACAACACGTTGAAAGGTATCATCTAACAGAAATGTTGCATTGTATAACTTGGGATTGTCTTTGAGTGCTTTGTGTAAATTACGGGGTGTATCACTTCCAAGTGCAAAACTTACTCCTTTAGGACTCGGTTTCACAACATTCTTTTGAATTTGCGTTACAGAATTACCCTTTTATACACAATGTTTTGAAATTCTTTGAGTTTGGTTTCCAAATCCAGAATTTGATCAAGATATGAGTCAACACATTTCCTATTGGCTTGCTTTTCTTCAAGAAGATCCTTCTGAGAAGTTGAAAGCTCTAATTGAGTTTTTAACAACTCAGAAGTTAAAGCATCAATTTGTTTTTTGGATTCAAATTGATCCTTTTCTTTTTGAGAGAGAAGCTCAGCTTTGGCAACGGTTAGCTCACGAACTTGACTTTCTAAATTTTGAACTTTTACGTATTCTTTTTGGAAAGCTATTTCAAAACCTTTTTCACGTTTATCTTGTTTAAGATATCCCGAAAGTTGTAGTTGGTAGCACTCATTATCCTTTGTTAACAATGCAATTTTATCATTGAGCTTCTGATTGATGTCATTGCATTTTTCTATTTGTGACTGGGTGGTCAATAACAAGGCCTGTAATTCTGAATCTTGATCATTCAAAGGATCTGTTTGATCAAGATGATCACCATTGTCATCATCAATGAGATCATCAAATGAAACAACGGTATTATCATCATCAAATGATACTACCGTGTTTATTTGATCATCGGATGGTGATGAGAATGAATCATGTTGATCAAACGTTTCATTTGTAGATGAAGATGCAGCTGGTAAAGTAATTTCATGGATGAGACATGTAGGATCAGGTACCTGAGAAAGACCATCGGTGTCATAGACCGGGCCTGACTCGGACATATTCATTTCTTGCATATTAGCCATAAGCATGACAGCAGCATTTGCCTCTAGATCTTCCATTTCATCATCTGATTCCACATTAGCCATAAAACTTTGATCATTCTGAGTTAACCTTCCAGCAGCTTTTTCATCTTTGAGTGCCATCAGAAGAGCCTCTTTGTGATAAGCACTGCCCATTGTTCTTGGCTTCGGACAAGCATTTGCCATGTGACCGTTCCCCCTACAGTTATAACATGTGATAGACGTATTTGCAATGCCTCTCTGAACATTCCCAACAGTCGAATTTCCTCTCTGATCATTCCCTATAGTGTTTCTGTTTGCCCCTGCATTATTAAACCTATTTCCTCCTGACTGAACCCTTTGAGTACCATATCCACGATTTCCCGAACCATATCTGCCTGAAGACCTGTTTTGAATTTCGACTCTGCCATCATTAACAACTACCTGATTCCTGGTATTTGAAGATGAACGAAGACGGTTGTTGGATTTGGTGAATCTGCCAAATGCTTTAGCAATCAATCCAAATGCTTCGTTAAGAGAGTTGAAAGCATCCTCTTCTTCATCATAATCTGCATTTGAGTACAGCATTGAATCGGTGTTGTTATATGGAACCATCTGGTTATCAGAGTATTGTTGTGGTGCTTCATAGGAAATGATTTGGTTATGAGGTTGGGGTGGAAGGCTTGGTTGAAAAGATGATTGGCCAAATTCCTGGTGTGGTAAAGAGAAGTTAGATTGAGCAACGAGAGCAAGTGAGTTTGATGTCGGTGCGGGTGTGAAACCTCCTCGTGCTACAATTTCTTTATCCACTTCTGATTGATGTTGTCTGAGGTAATCATACATGAGTCCATATTTGACATCACCAATTTTCTTTGTCTGTCTTACAAAAGTTGCATACTTCTGCCATTCAGGACCAAGACATCCAAGGAATTTGGAGTTGACAGCAATCTTTGGTAACTTTATATCATGACGATCAAGGTCATTGATAATGTTGGTGAAATGGTGGTAGTAAGATTCAATGGTTTCCCCTGGTTCCATTATGAAGTGAGTGTACTCCATATACAATTTTGACTCAAGATCTTCCTGGTTTAACTCTGTTCCTTCCATGAGAAGATGAACATGTTCCCACATATCTTTGGCTGTCTTTTGAGCATCAATACTTCGATAGATAGGATTGGGAATTCCTTGAAGTATGAAAGACATTGCCAATTGGTTTGCTTCTTGTTGTAATGTTTGCTCAGTTGTGTAGTTGGCAACAGGAGTGGGAGTGGTTGTTTCTTCTCTCTCTGAAGTTGCTGGAACAACAGTAGCTGGAATAGGATAGGGTCCTTCTTCAATGACTTTCTTGAGGTATTGACCATGAGGTTTTTTGAGTTCAACGAATCTGAGGAATCTACTAGCCCATTGCACGTAGTTACCCGGAGTTAGCATTGGTGGAGTTTCTTGACTTCCAGCTTCATGACGTGATTGTTGACTACTAATTGCCTCACACATCTTGTTAAACCAATGAGGTTCTCTGGAGTAGGATGAATAATTCCGCAGTTGTTGATTCTGTTGCATGATCTGTTGTGGGGATACTTGTGGTGGAGAGAGAAATTGATGCTATTGCACGAATGCTTGTTGTTGTTGATACTGAGGATGAAATTGCTGTTGTTGTGGATGTTGCTGTAGCTGGTAGTAGTAATTGTAATGAGGTGGTTGAGACATATCTGGATCTTTAAGATAATTAAGATATGTGTTGATGATATATGTTAAGTTGGTTTGGAAATCTAAAGATTTTGTCCAAATGCGATAAGTACTGTTCACCAAATGCGATGGTCAGTTCACCAAGTGCGATAACTAAGTGCGATAATGACAGTTCACCAAGTGCGATAAGATCAGTTCACCAAGTGCGATAACAACACTACACCAAGTGCGATAACCTTCAATAGCGATAACGAAAGTAGATAATGCGATAAACTATAAAGTGCGATAAATAATGACAATTTAAATATGTTATCTTAAAGTGCGATAAGTTATTGCAAAATGCGATAAGATATCAAACAGCGATAAGATAAGATATCAAACTGCGATGATTTATGGCAATGCGATAGATTTATCACAAATCCAAGTTCGATAATTCTCAACTCTTGTACAAGAGAAGAGAAGCAACCAAGTCGAAGTATTACTACTTTCTAATACAAGAAAGTACAATACTGAGTCCCAAATGCGAAAATTGAAGATCTCCCAAATGCGATGAAACCCTAACTTATCTTGATTCGAACTGCGATAAAACCCTTAGTTATCTGGATTGCAACTGCGATAAAACCCTAACTTGTCGAAGTTCACTCAGAAACCAAAAATATCACTTTTCATCAACTTTCCAATACGCTAATAATACGGATTACACCAAATCGTCGAAATAACCAAGAAACCCGATTGTTTTTCGACTTTAAACGATTAGTAATCAAAAGTTTTGATGAATATTAAGCTTTGTTAACGTAGAAAATATGAAAACCGATGAAGATTAGTGAAATTGTAACGATCTCAAAGCTATTTTCAACACAAACAAGAGTTTTAACGTTAAGATGTGAACAAAAACTTTCGATAACTAGAAAACCAACGTAATTAACTATACTAATGACTCAAACACACGATCCTAATTATCCCTAGGCGAATGATACCACTTGTAGGTCACGATGATATCTCAAACACACACTCGTTAGGACCAATAAGCACACGTACCACTACACTAGATTAAGCTACGTATAAAGACAAATAAGCTAATAAGCAAACTAGAGAAGAGAGAATAAGAAGAGAATAAGAAGAGTGGAAGGCTTTCACTTAATCGAATGTTACACTAGCAGAGCTTTCGCATATTACATGAAAAACCAACTATAAATGAGGAGCCCTTGCCTTCTATTTATAGGCAAATACTTAGGGCATCCCATGTGCTAATCTTTCTAGAAGGTATAACCGGTCCATGGGCTACTAATGGACCGGATTCTAATTACTAACAATATAGCCCAAACGTGCAACATTTTATCTACATGAACAAGACTTGTAATTAATTAAAACATGTTCCTAACAAGGTCCATCTGTATCTGTATCAATCAGTCAAGATGCTCCACCTGCCAGTCAATCGCCCTCATCATCAAATATTCAGTCTTCTTCGGTACAACAAGGTTCTGCAGAAATCAATTCTTTTGAAGTTAATCCTTTTGCTCCTGTTGATGATGTTCCGTTTGAGAACATATTTGCTCCTGAGTCTTCAACTGATACATCTTCTTCAGGAGATCACAACACGGCAACATCAGTTCAAAACCCTCAACCCCACGATCATCTCAGAAAATGGACCAATGATCATCCAATTGACAACATCATTGGTAATCCTTCGCGTCCGGTATCTACACGAAAACAACTTGCCAACGATGCACTGTGGTGTTTCTTCAATTCCGTACTATCCAAAGTCGAGCCAAAAGATGCTAAAGAAGCAATGTCCAAAGACTGCTGGTTCAACGCTATGCAAGATGAAATTCATGAATTTGATCCGCTTGAAGTATGGGAATTAGTGCCTCCTCCAGAGTGTGCAATGATCATTGCTCTAAAGTGGATCTTCAAGGTGAAACTCGATGAGCATGGTGATGTTCGGAAGAACAAGGCACGGCTAGTTGCAAAAGGGTATCGACAAGAAGAGGGCATAGACTTTGAAGAATCTTTTGCTCCGGTTGCACGAATTGAAGCCATTAGAATCTTTCTCGCAAATGCTGCTAGTCAAAATATGATAGTCTACCAGATGGATGTTAAGACAGCTTTCTTGAATGGTGACTTAAAGGAGGAAGTATATGTGAGTCAACCAGAAGGATTTGGGGACGCTGATCATCCCACTCATGTCTATCGCTTGAAGAAGGCCCTCTATGGCTTGAAGCAGGCACCTAGGGCGTGGTATGACACGCTGTCCAAGTTCCTTCTTGCAAACGGATTTTCCAAGGGTGTTGTTGATCCCACGCTATTCACCAGGAAGGCGGGCAAACATCTACTTCATGTTCAGATATATGTAGATGACATTATTTTTGCCTCTTCTGATCCTAGTGAATGTGATCGGTTTTCAAAGGAGATGAGTTCTAAGTTCCAGATGTCGATGATGGGACAAATGTCATTTTTCTTAGGTCTGCAAATCTCTCAAAGTCCCGGAGGCATCTTCATTAATCAATCCAAATATGCAAAAGAAATTTTGAAGAAGTTTGGATTTGATTCAAGTGATTTTGTTGACACTCCCGTGTATGAAAGATCAAAGCTGGATGAAGACCTCTCTGGGATCCTGGTTGATCAAACAAAGTATGGAAGTATGATTGGATCCTTGATGTATCTCACTGCTAGTAGACCTGATCTTCTGTTCGCAGTATGTATGTGCGTTCGGTACCAATCCAAGCCTACCAAAAAGCATCTGGAAGCAGTGAAAAGAGTCTTCAGATATCTACAAGGCACTGTTCATATGGGTCTCTGGTATCCTAAGGACACTGCAATGGAACTCACGGCTTATGTTGATGTTGATCATGCCGGGTGTCTAGATACTCGTCGAAGTACTTCGGGGGGAGCTCAGTTTTTGGGGGAAAAGTTGGTTAGTTGGTCTTCTAAAAAGCAGATGAGCACTTCTATATCTTCTATAGAGGCCGAGTACATTGCTACGTCTGCTTGCTGTGCTTAAATCCTATGGATGAGATCATAACTTTCGGACTATGGCTTTGCATACAACAATATTCCTCTGTATTGTGACAACAGAAGCACTATTGATCTTTGTTGTAACAATGTCCAACACTCCCGGTCGAAGCACATCGATATCAGGCATCACTTCATAAGGGAACAGGTTGAAAAAAGGATTGTTGAACTATACTTTGTGAGGACGGAGTTTCAGTTGGCTGACATCTTCACCAAGGCACTTCCGAGAGAACGGTTTCAGTTTATTCTCCCTCGTCTTGGTATGAAGAGCTTGACACCTGAAACACTCAAATGTCTTCAAGAAGAAAAGGAGGAGTAAAGGATTGGCTTCACATATCCTTGTATATACGTGTATATATCTTAAACCAAAAAGAAAATAGAAAAATATAAAACCTATAAAAGCCCTAAAAATCAGAAAAACAGAAAATACCAAAAATAGTTCTTCTAGGCATGTCTTCTGTTTATCGATAACATTAACAGACCTAGAAATGTCATTCAATAATGACACGGGTCTTTAAATGAAGCTCGAGCAGAAGTTATACTAACCGATAAAAACATGTCTAAATGGCTTGCAGTTACTTCATACTGCAACCCGCGCTTTATAATGGGGAAAGCATGTTGCCAAAAAGACTGTTGTTCCCCCAACTGGGTGATGTTCACCTGGGCATGGATTAATTTATATCCA
The DNA here is from genome assembly GCA_021014915.2 of Artemisia tridentata subsp. tridentata. Classification (NCBI taxonomy): domain Eukaryota; kingdom Viridiplantae; phylum Streptophyta; class Magnoliopsida; order Asterales; family Asteraceae; genus Artemisia; species Artemisia tridentata. The sequence continues at coordinate 369,247,661 of CP139503.1, forward strand.
TGTTTCTTCGAATTGATGTACGTTTCAGTGCATCATTCCTTGTAGAAGAAGAGAAGTCTTCTTTACACCACAAACTCCTTCTGTTCTATGATTCTTCAGGAGAGTTTTGGTGTTTCACAAGGTGGTAACTGGACTTAAAGTTTCACAAATACTTCACACTCAATTGAATGACTACAACTCTTTAAATGGAAAACGGGTCATTAATTGAGGGGGAGAGTATTTGTTCAAATTTTTGACACCTTTTTAAGCATTGTGCTACATCAGCAGTGACTCTCTCTCTCGTGGTTTAAGGGGGAGCATAGTATGCTCCATAATCAGAATATATTTAAACCTGGCCACATTTTCTCCCAAATTTTCTAAACATATTTAAATCAATTGGGATCACAAATCTCAAATGGTTTGAAATTTTTGATCGGGGGAGAGAATGTGATTTAAATATGAAATTCTGATAAAAATGTGATTATTTGGTCTTAAATGTAAGCTCTCCCGTATGTGCTAAACTCTTTCGTATATCGATGCACATATTGAGGGGGAGCAAATGGCACTACAGCAAAAAGGATGCGACATCTCATGTGACTCAGACCTTACCAATGAATTGACGAAACACAAACTGTCATTAATCGAAAGAACATATCCTGGCCGGGTAATAATTTCAAGCTGGTGTAACCAGTGATGTAAGCGTGTCTTGAAGAGGATATGTCTGAGTAGAGTGTACCATTTTGAGAAACTTTCTGTGGATGTGACCCAGCCAGGTAATAATTTCAAGCTAGTCTAACTAGTGATGCAAGCATGTCTCGAATCGGCCATGTTCACTGAAAGTGGATCAATTCAAAAAGTGCAAGCTCTACCCAACATGTGCAAATTTTAAATTAAAACATATGAGCACATGTTAAGGGGGAGCATTTGAAAAAATATAAAACTCTCAAAGTGTTAGAAAAATGTGTTTCATAATCATGAACACTTTGAGAGATTTTTCAAAGATTTGGTAAATGGCAACATAGGATAGTCATGAAGTTATAAGGTGGCTAAAGTTAGGAAAACCGTCCTATGATCTGCCAGAGCCGGAGGGATCTACCCAGGGACAATACCGAATAGTTAGTATTAGAAAGTCCTTAGGTATGATTATGAAAAAAGGAGTAATATGAGAAAGGAGAAAGAAGGGGTTGAAGAATTAAAAAGAAATGAAACGAGAAAGGGTGAAAAGAAATAGCCCTCTAATTATTCAACCTTAGGGCAGAAACCGGGTTCAATTCATATGCTACTGGTGGTTACTAAGGTAACACCGGTATTGAAGACAAGACATCATGGACCCAGCGACGCACTGCACTAAACCTTCTAAACCACTCAAGTTCTCTTAAAAGGACTTGTTTCATTCTCACGGGGAACCCTGCATAATCTATCAACCGCTCATTACGAGTTATGTTGATATTGAAACAGGAGACACCGCTCCAGTCTTCGACTACCAAAATTGTACTTATCGAGTCTAGAGCCACGAGATGCATTATAAGATCTCATAGGAACACGTGTTACTTCTACATTGGTTGTTCAACATTAAGAACACCAGTTATAAACTTATGAGTCCTACGCAGATCTTAGCAATCTGCCAGAACATTTTTGAGTGAATTTACAAATGTAATTCTCAGTGATTGAATGGAAACTCCTGCCAGGGTCAACATCAAACAGCCCTGAACGCAGGTCACATCGGTAATTCCTTGTGAATTACTCTTAGTGGTCGCGGCGGTTTCAAACGGTCTACAGTCGTGGAGTGAACTCCAGCGACTCACCTAATCGTTGATTTACTACGGTAGATCTTGTAAGCCCTCTGTGGGCTTTCGACTTAGGAACAGCCTTGGTAAGGATTCGAGAGAGTTTTTACACTATGATGTTGACAATCTCTAAGTCCGAACCTGTAGGTACCGGACGTTTTATTGCTAACTGTCGTATGCAGGAATATCTGGCGATTGCTGCTGATTGCCGAAAAGATGCTGATCCATCACCCCATGCTCACACTACACCATCATCGTATTCAAAGAAGTCATGATAAACCAAAAGACCTTCAACATTGCTTCCGCAACTCTGATGCTGTAAATCATGATTCAAGAAAGTGTGAGCATGTCGACTCAAAGATCACAACCTCGCAAGGAGAAGATGCTGCAAGATGACTTGAAGATAGTTGTTGGATGATAACCTCAAAAACGCTCGAAGATCATCCAAGTCAAAAGATCAGTCATCAAAAGCTCACTGCCGAACGCACAAAGATCAATGATTTTGAAGAATCAAGACCTACGAGCTAGGAAGACATGTTCATCTAATGGAATGCTAAGAAGTCAAAATATTATTTCCGGGGTGACCTCCCTTAGGGGGAGATTGTTAGGAATAAAAATATTCATCTGAAGACTCGGTCACCCCGAGTATCTGTTAGCATTAACTAGCTCGTAGGAATATCAGTAATATTAGTATTAGTTTAGGTATTAAAGTATTCGTGGAATGGGTCGGGTCTTTACCCACTGTCAGCTCACTCCACAGCCCACCCGGGGCAACTACTAATGTACTATATATAGCCCTTCCCTCCTAAGGGAAGGGTTGGACCTTTTCATTTTCACTAATATCATTCTACTTCTCTCACTAAAAGGCTCCCAACATCACTTTCTCTCTCTACCTTATTCTTTCACTATTCGGCCAAATCACAAACCAAATGTGTGTTATATGTTAGTGAACATCTTACAGTTCATCAGGAGATTTAACCGAGTTTCTGTCACTTTCTCTCGAGTTAGAAAGTTTGTTGCTAGAAATTCTCGAGTTTCTATCAGTTTTCTCGAGTTTCTAAAGTATCCTCGAGTTTCTGAAAGTTGTCTCGACTTTCTGTGTACTTCCTCGAGTTTCTGGACAAGTTAGTCGAGTTTCTCAAGGTTAAGTCGAGTTTCTGCATTGTACTCGAGTTTCTGGACAGCTTAGTCGAGTTTCTCAAGGTTCAATCGAGTTTCTGCATAGTACTCGAGTTTCTGGACAAATTAGCCGAGTTTCTTGGTTTGCTCGAGTTTCCATATTTGCTCAAGTTTCTTGGTTTGCTCGAGTTTCTAGGTTTGCTCAAGTTTTTAGGTTTGCTCGAGTTTCTCAAGTATTCTTCAAGTTTTTGAAAGTTGAGTTTCTCTGTTTAGTCGAGTTTGTTTAAGACCTCGAGTTTCTCTGTTTAGTCGATTTTGTTTAAGACCTCGAGTTTATCTGTTTAGTCGAGTTTGTTTAAGACTTCGAGTTTCTCTGGTTAGTCGAGTTTGTTCAAGACCTCGAGTTTCTCTCTTTAGTCGAGTTTGTTTAAGACCTTGAGTTTCTCTGGTTTAGTCGAGTTTATTCAAGACATCGAGTTTCTCTATATAACCGGGTTTGTGATATAACCGAGTTTGTGAGATAACCGAGTTTCTATAGTCATCAAGTTTCTATAGTCATCAAGTTTCTATTGTCATCAAGTTTCTCAAGGATCATCAAGTTTCTCACAAGTTATCAACTTTCTCGATTTATCAAGTTTCTCATCGGCTCTTCAAGGACACCGACAAAGGACTTACCTTTAAACCAATCATAACTCGTGAACCGCAACCAACCCACTCCTAGTTCTTAGAACCGATCCAACATCATCTTAACCATACAACTTAATCAATGGCAACTCAACAAGACATCCATGCAGCCGGTGCTGAAAACCGTCCTCCAATGCTTGAAAAAGGTGGTTATCTTCCATGGACGAGTCGTATGATTCGATATATCAAAACCAAACTTCATGGTCAAGGTAAACTCCTGATAAACTCCATTAAGAAAGGACCATTCAAGCCTCGTCAGATTCAAGTAGCAGCTGGTAATCCAAATGCAACACCTCCCATTCCACCGACCTTTTGTGATCAAAAAGAAGAAGAATACACAGAAGAGGATTGGAAGCAAATTGAAGCTGATGACTTAGCAATGCACTTAATTCAACTTGGTTTACCACGGAAAATATTTGCTGTTGTTGACAGTTGTGAAACTGCTTATGATATGTGGGAACGAGTTAGAAGGCTTTGTCATGGCACAGAAATTGGACAACAAGATATTGAAAACAAACTTCTAACCGAATGGGAGAAATTCACATCTACTCCAGCTGAACCAATTGAATCTTACTACACCAGGTTTTGTACCTTAATGAATGAGCTGATCAGAAACAAGTTGACACCAACTCCAATTGTTCAAAACATCAAGTTCATCAACAATTTATCAGAAGAATGGGGACGGTATGTCACAATTGTTAACCAAACAAAGAACCTTCATGAGGTGAACTATGATCAGCTCTATGATTTCTTAAAGCAAAACAGAAAGAGGCAGATGAGGTAAGGAAAGAAAAACTAGCCAAGCAACATGATCCTCTTGCATTGATTGCTCAGACACCAACACCTACAACAGTGAATACACAACCATCATTATCAACTTCCAATCAGAACTTCATGCAACAACAATATGTTCCACAACAACCATTTTACCCACAACAACAAGAAGTCATTCCACAACAACAGTATCCACCATTCCAAGAACCAGAAGTTAATGACCAGGTTGAAGCTATTGCTGCTATGACACATGCATTTGCTCTAATGTCGAAAGCATTCCAAGGACGCTATTCCACACCTACCAACAACAATCAAAGAATCTCATCGAAAACTCGCAACAAGCAGATTGCACAGCCGAGTTTCAACATGGGTAATCAAGGATAAATGGTTGGAGATTATGGGAATCATCAAGGTTATGCTACAAGGTTTCAGATGGGTAATCAAGGGCAGTATGCAAATCAGATGGGGCAGTATGTAGGAAATCAAATGGGTCATTATGCAGGAAATCAGATGGGTCAAGTTGTTGGAAATCAAAGGGGTCAGAATGTTGGGAATCAGTTTGGGAATGTTGCTGCTCCAGTTGCTGGGAATATTGGAAATGTGAATCAGGTTAATCAGATGGGTAATTTGCTAAAGTGTTTCAACTGTCAGGGAGTCGGTCACATGGTAAGGAACTGTCCTACCAAGCCTAAAAAGAAAGATCTTGAGTATCTTCAGAAAGCAGTGCTTTTAGCAAAGAAGGAAAAGGCAGGGTTTCAGTTGAATGCTGAGGAGAATGATTTCATGGCACTGATGGATGATATGGAAGACCTTGAGGATATCGATGCCAACTGCATTTTCATGGCAAATCTTCAAGAGGCAAAGTATGACACGGATTCTGATGCAACTCTTTCTTATGATATCAATGGAGTTTCTGAGGTACCACCATATGCTACATGCCACAATAATGAAATATTTGATATGTCACCTCAAAATGGACAGCATCCTGCGACTCCTAATCTCACTTATGATACATATATGGACACGCCAAGTTGTAACAATATTAATTTGGCAACTCCATATATGGATCCTAATGGAGGCTTCGAGTCACAGCATACTGAGAATGATGAGGAAACATGTGCGTTATTTGAATCATTATTGCAAAATTGTAGTATTGAAATTGAAAAGGTCAAAAAGATCAATCGCGATGTTAAGGCCGCGAATGAAAAATTGACTGCTGAGCTTGAGAGATATAAGGTCAATGAACAAGCTTTTGAATTTAAGAAAAAACGACAGTGAGAACTAGAAATTGGTTATAGAGATTATGTTTTAAGAGAAAAACATTTGAAAATCAAATATGACACACTCGATGTTAATTTGAACAAGAAAATAAAATCCTTAAAAACAGAAATTTCAGAATTAACCAACCAACTTTCTAAACAAAAATTAACTTGTTCTGATCTTGAAAAAGAAAAGAAAGAGTTGCATGCAAGGTTTTCAAAATGTGAAAATGATCTTCTTGATGAAATCATTGACAAACAAGAAACCATTAAAAAGTTGGAAAATCTGCTTGTAAAAAGGGGTCATTCTACACAAACAATTAACATGCTAATTAACGATCCAAACCCGCTTTTACATACAATGAAGAAAATGGCTATTGGTTGTGAAAACCCTTATTATCTCAAGAAAGCTCAGCAAGAACAGAATGTGTTATATAATGGTAATGTGCTAAATGATAAACATGATCCTCCCGAAGTTCGGGATTCTTATGAAACGATTGAGCTCGCCGAAGAGAGTAGAATTAAGATGAGACAAATGAACCCAGAAATTAAACCAATTGATTATAATAAGCTTAACACAATTTCTGGCGTACATCTTGTTCAAAAAGAGTCACCAATGTTTTTCAAAAAACCAGTTGCTGTCTCTAAACGAAAAGCAGTTTCAAAACATCTTTCTAACATTGAACAAATATCCTCTAGTAACACTTTTAACACAAGTAACGCTAGACTATACTTGGATGATCTTAAAAAGAGAGTTGAAACGCTTCAAATGATTGTGGCATCCAAAACAAATACTAAATTCAATGACTGGTATTCAAGTTTTCATAAAAAACAGAAAAAGATGTTTGAAACAGAAATCAATCCTACACTAACTGCAATTCATGCGGTAGTTCTTAATGTTGAAAATGCTCTTCTAAAAGAAACAACCAACTTTGTCAAGGACCACAAATCCCTGGTGAAGGAAGCTAATGAAAATATTGAACACATCGAAGTTTTGGATAAACACAATGACACTCTCTTCGAAATAGCTCTGTCAACTGATATTATGTCTATAATTTACCAAACATATTCTGTGGAAGACGATGAAAGACTGATAGTTGTGACTTCTAAAATTGTGTTAAAATATGAAAATGCGCTTGCTAAGCTTGAAAAGGAAAATGTAACATATTTTAAACAACTTGATCAGAAAAAAGAAGAATGCAAGTATGACAAATTATCGTATGAGCGTTCTTACAAAAACATGCAAGAACAAATTGATCTCTTGAAGTCTCAGCTTGAAAGTCAAAATAGGAAGGGTGAGGAAACTAAGTGTGCAAAACCAAAAATGTCAATCTCTCAAACTGTTCCAGTCACTCCAACACCCTTGCCTAAACAAAGTGAAAAAGGAAAAGAGAAAGCGGTTGTCGAAACATCGAATGTGATAGCACCTGGCCTTTATAGGATTAATCCCACTACTGCGTCTACCTCTACATCTCAAACATATAGGGCGATAGACAAGAGGAATAAAGATAATCCAAAAGAGTCTAGGAATGCTACCACAACATCTCAGGACAACAATATAAATTCTAATGTGTGTGTCTTACCTTCTACAGGATTAGAAAGCACCTCTAGGAGCAGCAGACTAAAGCCTAGGAGCAATACAAGGAAGAATAGAGTCTCGCCAGCCTCTAAGAGTGAATGCAAGAATAAAACTGAAGAAGTAGAAGAACACCCTAGGAATTATCACTTTCGAATAAGAAACATATGTCATCTAAATGTTATGTTAAAAGTACTGATTCTAGTGCATGTAATGACTCTGCTTGTTTAATGTGCGAGAAATCTTTGTCTGAAAATGTTTGTGATGATATTGTTTCTAAATCTGTGAATGTGAATGCCATGCCAAAACAGAAAGATGTTCCTCTAGGAACTAGTGCTAAATCTAGATATGTTAAAAAGAATCATTAAAGCAGCTAGGTCCACCACTAGTAGCATACTACCTAGGAACTATCTTAAGTTGTGCGTATGGATTCCAACGGGTTGAGAATTCATTCTAGAAAATGGTAGAATAAAAAAGGCTAAGAAAGAACCAGTAAAAACCGTCTTTGAATGTAATTCGTCTGTTACCCTTAACCTAATGGAACCAAATGATAAACGGTTTCCAAACGCACAATCATTTGTTATTGGCAGGTTATCGAAATATGTCTATGGATCGTCGACTCGAGTTGCTCCAAGCACATGACCGGGAATCTGAAGCTGCTGATCAACTTTGTATGGAAGTTCGTGGGAACTGTTAGGTTTCGAAATGATCATGTAGCAGCTATTCTAGGTTATGGAGATCTTCAGTTCAAAAATTTCTTAATCACTCGGGTTTACTATGTCGAAAGGTTGGGACACAATCTGTTTTCAGTCGGGCAGTTTTGCGATGCAGATTTAGAGGTTGCATTTAGGAGAAATACTTGCTTTGTTAGGAATTTGATTGGAGATGATCTCTTAACCGAAAATCGTGGTACCAATCTCTATGCTATCGATATTAACCAAATGGCCTCTTCATCACCAATTTGTCTCATGACAAGAGCTGACGAAACTAAGTCCTGGTTGTGGCATAGACGTTTATCCCATCTCAACTTCGACACCTTAACCAAACTTGCCAAAGACGACATCGTCACCGGTCTCCGAAAGTTCAAATACACCAAAGAACACTTATGTCCATCCTGTGAGCAAGGCAAAAGCAAACGGGCAACATACAAACCCAAAACCGTACCCAGTTCGCTCGGTAAGTAACATTTGTTACATATGGACTTATGTGGCCCAATGAGAGTTGAAAGTATCAATGGGAAGAAGTATGACAGAACTTATTAACACCTTCTATAAGCTCTTAAGACCGTTTTTGGACTCTAGGTTGTTAGACCTTGATCTAGGGTAAACTATGATAAGTACAATGATAATAAAGGCGGAATATAGAAACAATATTATCACAACAAGGTTTTGCCAAACTTTCTCTTTGTTATTAAACTTAGCCCCAATGCCATGTGATCAAGTATAACACGATTACACTCTAATTAGGGATCAAAGATCCTTGGGGCTAAACAAACCTAACAACATCAGACCCCTTGTCTGATGTTCCCACACACACTCACTGTTTGATGTTTTACATTTGTAACACACTTTGTGTTTTGAGTTCTAAGCACAGTAAAACACTCTGGTGATTAACTTCTAACCACACTTTTTATCTAAGGGTAAGATCTCCTTTTTATAGAACAAAGGAGATCATTACAAAGTTGATAAGTCTTGTCTACTACTTGCTTGTGTGTGTCAGTCATTAAGATACAACATGTATCTGTGTTTACAACTTGTTGACTGAACACATATGAAAGATATTATCCACCGTATATAATTGACTCTTATACACAAAATATCTTTTTCATTCTTATCCATTCAGCAGTAGTATGAGTCACTCAATTATCTTCTCAGTAGTAGCTTCTTTGCACTAGTAGTACTAACTGCTACCTTCTTTGCACAAGCAGTACTAACTGCTACCTTCTTTGTACTAGCAGTACTAACTCAGCAGTTAGTACTGTTAGTTGTAACTTGAGCAAACTTCAACAATACACTAGCAGTAGAATAAAATACACTAGCAGTAGAATCTTTTATGCCTAGCAGTAGAATCTACTTGGTGAATTTTGCTTATCATTTCAGTAATCCTTATGTTTCATTCTTCTTGTTTTGTATCATCAAATCTATGAAATATATAAAACCCAACAAAGTATATTCTAGTTATCGTCGATGACTATTCAAGATATACATGGGTAAAGTTTCTGAGGTCTAAACACGAAGCACCAGGCATCATCATCACCTTTCTGAAGCGAATTCAAGTCCTACTTCAAGCTCCAGTAAGGATTGTAAGAACCGACAATGGCACAGAATTCACTAACGAGGAGTTAAGAACATATTTTGAACAGACTGGAATCACTCACCAGACATCAGCTGTTAGAACTCCACAGCAGAATGGAGTAGTTGAAAGAAGAAATCGAACTCTTGTAGAAGTTGCTCGCACGATGCTTATTTATTCTAGTGCACCGTTATTCTTATGGGTTGATGCTGTTGCCACTGCTTGTTTCACTCAGAACCGATCCCTTATCCATCCAAGATTCAATAAAACCCCATACGAATTAGTGAACAACATAAAACCCGACATCTCTTACCTTCATGTATTTGGCGCTTTGTGCTATCCTACGAACGACAGAGAAGATCTGGGGAAACTTAAAGCTAAGGGTGATATTAGAATCTTCATTGGTTACTCAGACAACTCGAGGGCATTCAGGGTGTATAATAGAAGGACTAAAAGAGTAATGGAGACGATGAATGTGAAGTTTGACGAGATTTCATAGATGCCTTTTGAGAGACTCGCTCTAGAACCCGCGCTTAACCCAATGGCTTATAATCATACTAGATTAGGACCCGCATCAAACGCGGAAACTTCTGAACACATCAGTTCAGGACTCAAACCCCAAGGAGCTCAGTCAACTAACACTGACAAACCAAAAAATCATGAACTGGAAAAAATTTCTTCGAGTTTATGTATGATGAGTACTATGGTGGAGCTTCGACAAATGCATCTCAACAATGTTCCGCTGCACCCGCTCAACAACATCAACCACCACCACCACCACCGCAAGATGCATCTACAACATTCAAAGCTGACGCACCAACTCCCTCAACATCTACTCTAGCAACTCCAGTAATTGAGATTCTCTTACCCAGAGTTGATGAGCAAAACCAAATAACACCAATTCAAGAAGAACAACAACAAAACGATGTTGTGTTAGAAGAAGAACCATTCGAAAACCCATTTGCAACGGATTCGGCTGAATCTTCTTCTCGGTTACATGAACCAACTAACACACATTCCTCAAAACCAAGGTACCCTTCAACGTTACAGTGGACTAAAGACCATCCAGTAGATCACGTTATTGGTGAACCTACAAGGCCAGTACAGAAGAGAAGACAACTCGCCACCGATTGCGACATGTGCATCTACATTTGCTCAGTCAGTCTAAAAGAGCTAAAGAACATTCGGGAGGCGATGGCAGACAATGCTTGGATTGAAGCAATGCAGGAGGAACTTCTCCAATACAAGCTACATGACACTTAGGATTTAGTACCAAGACCAATCGACAAACTTGTCATTGATCTTAAGTGCTTATGGAAGAACAAAAAGGATGAAGAGATGACTGTAATTCGCAAAAAAGCTCGTCTAGTGGCCAAGGGATTTAGACAAGAAGAAGGGATAGATTTAGAGGAGTCATTCGCGCCTGTAGCAAGACTTGAGGTGGTCAGGATTTTCTTAGCATATGCAGCTCACAAAAACATCACAGTCTATCAGATGGATATCAAGACAGCTTTCTTGAATGGAACTCTGAAAGAAGAGGTGTACGTGCGTCAGCCAGATGGATTCGTTGACAAAGATCATCCCGACTACGTCTACAAGCTAAAAAAAGCTATCTATGGTTTGAAACAAGCCCCAAGGGCGTGGTATGATGAGTTATCATCTTTCCTACTTCAAAATCATTTCACCAAAGGAACAATTGACCTGACCTTGTTTACCAAAAAGTTCAAAGATGACATTTTGATTATTCAGATTTACAAGGACGACATAATCTTTGGGTCCACTAATCCGAAACATTCAAAACATTTTGAAAATCTCATGAAAAGAAAATTTTAAATGTCTATGATGGGGGAATTAAAATTCTTTCTTGGTTTACAAATATATCAAACCCCACGTGGTATTTTTATAAATCAAGCTAAATATACTATTGAGATTTTAAAGAAGCATGGAATGGAAAATTGTGACTCTGTTGGTACATCAATGGTCACTTCACCCAAAATAGGCGCAGACTTATATGGGAAACCCATCGATCCGAAGAAATATCGGAGCATGATTGGGTCTCTCATGTACTTAACTGCCAGTCGACCCGATATACATTTTGCTGTCTGTTTATTAGCACGGTTTCAGGCAAGGCCTACCGAACTTCACCGCCAAGAGGTTAAACGGATCTTTCGGTACCTACGAAGAACCATTAATCTGGGACTTTGGTATCCGAAGGATTCAGAGTTTACACTAACAGCCTTTTTCAGATGCCGACCATGCTGGTTGCCAAGTTACCGCAAAAAGTACATCCGAGGGAGCACAATTTTTGGGAGAAAAGCTAGTAGGCTGGTCATTAAGGAAACAAGATTGTACGGCGCTTTCAACCGCAGAAGCCGAGTATGTGTCTCTATCTGTGTGTTGTGCCCAAGTTCTATGGATAAGGACACAGCTCACAGATTTTGGTTTCTCTTTCGACCGCATACCTTTGTATTGTGACTCGAAAAGTGCCATAGCCATCTCGTGCAATCCCGTGCAACACTCGAAGACCAAACATATTAGAGTCCGCTATCACTTCATAAAGGAACACGTCGAAGAGGGTACTGTTGAATTATTCTTCGTGAAGACTGAATACCAACTCGCCGATCTATTTACTAAAGCCCTCCCAAAAGAGCGGTTTGATAACTTAGTTCGACGAATTGGAATGCGAAGCCTAACTCCTGAAGAGTTAGAAAGTCTTCTCGAAACTTCTTGAATTTCATCTCAAAAAGCTTCGCTGTAAATATTTTTGAAAAACAAAATACAAAATTTGAAAAACCAACAAAAACAAAATATAAAAATAGAAAATTTCAAAAAATACAAAAACAGTAAAAAAAATATATATATAAACAAAAAATATTCTTCTCACGACATGTCTCTCGTATAATCGATATTCTGTACGTATCTAGAAATGTCATTCAACAATGATACGGACATGTGCAGATGCTTGAGCGAGAGTTTATTTAAATGTTTTCTAAAACATGTCGTTTCTCAAAAATTTCTTCACAACGGCTTTCGTATATTTCAGTACGAAACCCGAGCTACATTGATAACTTCTGATTATTTCAGATCAGGACTCGTAATGTTAATGGTAAAATCAAAAAATCCTTGAGCACATGATCAAGATTTCTCAAAAAGATTTTTCAAAATCTTTCTAAAAAATCTGTGCTCAAGAAAACTCCCTCTTAAACTCAAATGTTTAACAATAGGCTTTATTTAAGGGGGAGTATAAAAATTACATACAAAATGTTCCAAATCATGCTACAATGATCAGTCTTTCTCTCCAAAAAAAAAAAAAAAAAAAAAAAAAAAAAAAAAAAAAAAGCTTCCATTTTAATCAGTTGATATCAAAAATATCACTGCATGCTATTTTTGAGGGGGAGAAGACGTGATTAAAATGTGATCAAAAAGTTTAAAAATCATGGATTGAATCTCAATAAGAGCTCAACTCAAGATTTTACCCTCGAATTGGCGAAAATTAAATGTCCGTAATCGAAAAGACTTGTCCGGGACGGGTAATAATTTCAAGCTGGTTATCCAGTGATGTAAACGTGTCTCGCAAAGGATTTATCAGAGTAGAATGTACCAATTCGAGAGATAATCATTGAATATGACCGGGACGGGTAATAATTTCAAGCTACTCTAACTAGTGATGTAAACGTGTCTCGCGATGGTCATGTTCATTGAAAGTCAATCACTTCAAATGTGCGATATGACAATTGGTAATTTTCCGTACTATTATTTTAATAGTGATAATATCTATTTTATCAAAAAATGCACGCTATTTATTTTCTGACACCTATTAATGATTTTACGTTAAAAATGAGAAGTTATCTCATTTTCCTCGAAAATGACCTCACTTGCGCACCGACACTAAAAGTTAAATGAACTCCGAGATAAATCTAATCTAATCTATATACACCTATATGTATATTACATACTTTTTTTTTTTATTTATTTTCTTTCTTTTGTTCTTTGGGCTGAATACATCACAAAGCCCACCATACCATATCTTTTCTCCCTTTTCTTGGACCGAGCCACAAACAAATAGCAAGCCCAACATAATTTATATTTTTTTTTACTCATACACACGTTTTCCTTTTTGCTTATACTCGACACACACTATTTTTTTTCTTTTCCCTACCATGCGTGTAAGACCAAACCAAAAACTCAAGCCACCCTAAAGATCCTCCTAAATGCTAACCTAAAACATAAACAATAATAAAAAATGGGTAACCTTTGGATAACATGTCCCTAAAGCTCCAACATACATCTCTTAATTGTTTTTCTTTTTGTTTTCTTCCATGTCCTTCGGTAGTAGCAAGTCACAAGAGTTCCTGATTGTACAAATAATTGCACGACCAGGCCTTCGATAATGATCAAAGGATTTATGGGGTGTTGGGATTGCGCCAAGCTTGTTCTTAACTTGCAATAAGAAATACCAAGACACTACGTTAAGTGATTGCGCAGGGATTGGACCTTGCGAACCACCTCCGGCGTGCAAGTAAGTATGTGTGATATGATAAGTAAGTCGTAAATTGAGAAAGTGAAGTTAACTTACATCGTCTTGGCCCGACTAAGCTATTTATAGGAGAGAAATAGGACTTAGTGGGCGGTTGCACTTTGTTCGAAGATCATGGGGGCGTCCCATGATTTTGTGGTAACCGCTAGGGCTTTGTAGCCCACTATCTATATTTTGGCGGGAAGGCCTAAAGGAAGAGGAGACGTGGGTATGACCAGGTCAAGAGGGTTCTCCGTTGTAGTCCCTTCGAGAGGGATACCCCGAAGGGCTTAAGGCTTCGATTGGCGGGTTCCCACATGGTAACCATTTCGTAGACGAATGGTTTTACGCCAATGAAACGTGTTAGGAGATTAACCTGGGCCTCCGAAGGGAGGGCTTTCTACAGGCTCGAAGGGGAGTCCTTCAACCCGTTCGGAGGGTACATCATCAAGCCCCCCAGTCGAAAGTGATATATACGTACAAGTATAAATTTCATTCGACTCAAAAAACCTGCTACACTCTATCACGTTCGTCACAAATTTGAACATAATGAAGATAAGTGCTTAAACAAACTTTGCGCAATAAATGCGGCTAATAAATCTTCAACTACCACTCTATACTACAGCAGCTAAAATATCGGTAAACATCTTTTCAAAAATTAAAAAATTAGGCTCCATGTATATCTCGGATTATAACTGCACGTGGATGGATAGGATGAAACTACAAAGGATATTCATAAACCCTTCATACTTCCAACCCTAGATCATATTTTCTTTTGCGCCCAAAATACACGTACACGACCCTGTGCTTTGTGCTTCAGCCGAGCTTAAAGGTAAGTTCTCCGATCTTTGTCCTTTTGCGCTCATAGTCTCTAGTTCAAGATGAGTATGGCGGCGAAAAGAACTATTAGGGAGCAAAAATGTACTCTATCAGAGCAGGCTCTAATAGAATTTCTTAAATTATATCCCATACCTAAAGAGTTTAAAGTTATGCTTCCCAATCAAAACCAAAATGTTTTTGATGCTCCAGTGGGCTATGTGGGGCTTTACGTGCATGCATTCACAGAATCTAACTTTAGGATTCCGATCCACTCCTTAATCCTGGAGTTTCTACAATATTATCAAGTACATATATCCAGGCTGAACCCGTTTGGCTTAGCCAAGTTTACTACTTACATTGTTGTATGTAAAGCTTATGGGTATGAGCCAACACTGAATGTGCTTAGAGGCTTTATAAACCTTTTTCCTGATGGTGATTGGTTAACATTGGCCAAAAGAAGTGAGCCCGATGTCCCTTGCTTAATAACTAAACCTTTTGACAACATAAGAAAATGGAAAGGTCTGTTTTTCTATGTGCAAGATACGATCATACCTCCCAATTATCCAGCGTTGCTAGATAAAGACAATCGTTTTGACGAGAAACGCTTTGATGATCCTTTGCCACACTTCGCAAGAAGCTATCCCCTCTACCAACGTCTTGAACGTCACCCATTTGATGTGCAAACGTTTCCTGAGCCAATACTGTTTCTGGCGGGCATTATAGATCATTGGGAAGGCTCTCCCTTGGAACCTGAGATAATCTGCAATGGGAAAAGTATGTATATATCTATTCAAATAAAGTAAATAACATATCTGATGATATTTATCTCTTTCCTGTTTTTCTGTAGAGATGGCATTCAGGAACTTCGTTGTAGCCCGTGGTATTAGAGAGCTTAGTTTTGTCCCCAAAGAGCCAAGTAATGTGAACCATGAAGTAGGTTCTCCATCAACATCAATCAATAATGACGAGACTCCGCATTTTGTGAAGACTGTAGCAGATTCTGATGATCCCCTTACCAAGGAATTTCAAACAAGGCTCATAAGGTCCTCCGGTCTTTTAGATAAGAAGAAAAGTAAGAAAGCAAAGGCTTCTATGTCTGTAAGGACTCCTCCGAAGAGGAAATTATCCCTTCCTACTCCTCCGACAAGAATGGTGAAGCCCAAAGGCTCTCATTCTAAAACCTTTATACCTACTCCTCTAACGATTCCTGATGATGATACTCCTAGTAAGTTATATTGCATACGTAATAAATTTCCTTCCTCATATAACTTGTGCTTCTGTCTTTCACAGGTCTTCCCGATGTTAATGAACTACCCAACTCGACTGCGTGTCGCCACTTGGTTGAAAAAATGACACCTGCTAAATGGAGGGGAATCTTGGATAACATGTCTATGGAAGAGCTTTGCAACTTTCATTCCAAAAGTTATGCTAGGCAGGCTGTTTTGGATAATCATCTTAATCCTAGGACAAGGGAATTGGTGCAAATGGTGTTGAATGTGAGAGTGAAAATGGATGCTATCTTAGCCAAAGAAAAAGCTAGGGATCATGAATATGATAAATTGGAGGCTAAGTGCAAAGAAGTGTTGGAGAACTTTGAGAAGAATCCTTTTGTGCAAGATATGCAAGCCAAGATTGACAGACTCGAGGGGCAATTGAAGGAATCCCAAGCAAGGTGCGATAGGTTGAAGGTTGAGGAGTCTAAGGTGTCCATTTATAGAGCCCAAATTGAAATGCTCGAATCCAAATGTACAAGTCTGGAAGCCGAAAGGTCGAGGCTGATTGAGCAGGAGGTCAAGCTTTACGAGGAAATCGATATTCCAGTGTCGAAACTTAAAGAAAGACCGAGCTGAGGTAGTTTCGAAGGTTGTTCCTCATTTGGCAATGGAATTGTATCGTAGCGATGAGGTGGGGGAAGTTATTGGGAAACTAGTGAACGCAGCCATCTTTTATGGTACCTGTACCGCTTTGGAAGAAATTGCCCAGACAAAGAAGCCTGTGGTTTTGTCGGAGGTACCATACTATCGCTCTGATTCTGAGCAAGAATTTAATGAGGCTGGCGATGCGTTTATGTCAACAGAGTACCTGATGAACTCAAATAAGTACATTTTATTATCATCATTTATCCTATTTATTTGACTTGTTTTATTATATTATATATGAAAATTGATACGTTAATATTTACTTTAGTAATTCTCAGGTAAAAACAAGCATTATGTGAAACTTGGCGATTTCGGACTAATTATGGAGCAAAACAAGCAAGATGTCAAAAGCCTACTGAAATCCAGAAGATCAAGCTCGTTCTACTCCAGATACGCCGCATTATACTTCTAACATACGGCGTATCACTATCAAGATTTCACAAGTTACAATCCAAGACAACTAAAGTACATGCGCCGCATACAGATATCAAGTTACGCCGCATCTGAAGACGGTGTACGAATATTCCAGAATATATTAATCTTGAACCCCACGCGAAGTTAAGTCAATGCGCCGCATCTATTCATTCTATGCGCCGCATCGATCCCTCATGCAGAAACTATAAATACCCCAAGGCCAGACGAATTTCGAGAGCTAGATTTTAGGGAGAGACAGAAACCCTAGAGCCGAATTCAGTCGACCATGCAGCACAAGACACACCTAAACGAAGATACAAGAGCTGTAAGAAGGTCCTGCATGTATTCAATTCATTAAGTAGTTTTGTTTTATTGTTTTAGTACACTTTAATTCATCAGGATTGATGGGCTTGTGTCATGTGACTACGGAAAATCATGCACTCCCCTTAATATTGCTTTCCCATTAATTAAAGTTTATATGTTGATGTCTTTGGTGACTTTTATTAGTGCATTGATAACCTCTGTGTCTAGCTGAGCATTGCTTGGGTCGCCATGCCCCTTCCTCGCCTATTTATTTTAGCGTCTCTTGAATAAGTAGGATAGACATAAGTAATCATTAAGGGTTTACTCGCCGATAAGATTAGAGCCAACGAGAAAGGTTTAATTACATACACTTCATATAAAACTAGCAATAAAACAAGTGACAAGCTACTTAATTATCAGGACAGGTCTTCTTATTGTCTCGAGTATCTATCTGTGTACGTGCGTGCTAATCGCTGATTCGTGCGCATTAGTTTAGTTTACTATTTAATTATAACCAAATCGTGCCAGTCTCTCAGGCTGAACCCCCTTGCGTTAGATTAGGTTGTATAGCTAACTTAGGATATTAAAATACTGATTAGAATAACTGGATAATACGTTCCACTCTTAGTGATCGACACTCTACTTACCATTATATTTTACTGACCGGGAACACTGCTCGTTAAGTGTGTGTGTGTTATTGATAAGTTGGCTAAATATAAATTTAAAACTTGAGTATGCATTAATACTGCTAAACCGCAACGACACATCACGCGCATCAAGTTTTTGGCGCCATTGCCGGGGAGTGAATTGTTATTATCTATTAATTTGATTAGTATTTTAATTAGGGTTTTTTTTTTTTTTTTTTTTTTTTTTTTTTTTAGATTCTAACCACTAACCCTGTTATATATTAGATAAATTGCATTCATTGTATAGTTTGCATATTTACTATTTTTGTGTGTTTTTGTTTCTGGAATTTTTGTTTGTTTTTATTTTTTTTATTTTTCTGCATTCTGCTATCGTTGTATTGTGTTGATACAAACGATACGGCGCATCTGTTTTCACAGATACGGCGTATTGCGTTTAATTTTTTTAAAATACAACGCGTTTAATAAATTCGAGTACGACGCATCTTTCCCCAAGATACGGCGTATTCTGTTTTTAATAAGAAATTTTTCAAAACCCTAACGCCATACGACGCATCTGTTTTAACAGATACGGCGTATTGTCTATTTAAATTAAAAAACAGTTTTTCGAATTTTTTTAACAAAAGCGACGCATCGATTTTTATCGATACGGCGCATCTACTAAATCAAAAATCTTGTATTTTGAAACATAACGAAAATACGGCGCATTAGCTTTTGTTAATACGACGCATTTAATCTAATAAATATAATCGATTTTTGATAATCTAAACTGGATACGGCGCATTCTAAATCATATGCGGCGTATCTGTTTTCTGAATAAAAGTCTGATTAAATTTTAACGTTATAAGATACGGCGCATCCTATTTATAGGATACGGCGCATGTCCTTCAGATATCAGTAACTTTTATTTATCCCGAACGGAGAAAATTCTAATCATCTTTCCTGTCTCTTAGAAATTTTTTACTTCGAAGCCTATTTGTTTTGTGTTTCAGGAATCAAGATTGATATTTTCCCAAGCTGGTTCGGAGGACCATGGATCAAACTTACAACCGATGAGATTATATCTAAGTTCGCCCACGAATGTGATAAGGAGCATCATGAGGTCGAAACTTTCATCAATGGACTATTGCTGAAAGAACAAAACTATATGATTAGAGAATTGACAATTGAGGTGCACCAATTGTCGAAGGTGATTAAAGGAGTTTTGTTCCAAAAGCACGACCAGAATGGAATAACTACTAGAGGCGGATTAGTGTCAAGGATGTTTCAATTTGCAGAAAGAATGTTTGGTTACTTGAATATGGAACTAAGAGAGAGATTGAGATGGAAGATCTCGCTAGAACAAAATAAGGAGCAGAACGTGAGTCTAACTTGAATACTCTGGAATAAAGACAAGTGCTGACCGGGAGACAACCCGGAGAAATTTTTTTTTTACTTTTCTGTTCTGTGACGAGTCTGTCAGACCTGCAGAAGATGCGGCGCATCTCCATCATAAGATGCGACGCATCACTTGCACTGGTCATATCTTATTTCATTTTCTGCATTTTTATTTTTGACTTTAAAACTTTCTGTCAGTTTATTTAATGCGGCGCATACCTGGTTAAGGATACGACGCATCTTTTATTCTGATTCGTATTTATTCCAGGCTCGATACGGTGTATCTTCTTCCATAAGATACGGCGTATCGACTGACCTGATGATTTACAATTTAATTTTTAGGTTTTATTTTTACAAACTACTAATGTATTATGCAAGTTTGAACCTTCTTAACTTAGGTGTGTTAAAGTCTAAATGGAATTATAGATTCCTGCATTTTTTGTGGATACATCATTTATGAAGCTTAAATGTCCTAATCCACAAGAAAGTTGATTTTTGCTCTTATACGAATAATGGAGGATCATACCGAGCAAATCTCAGGGGAGTTTTTCTGTTCTAATTCTTTTATTTTCCAGTTTTTAACCTTTGACACAAACAACGAGGACGTTGTTTAATTTAAGTGGGGGGATGGAGAATTAGAACACTTACTTGTCCTAAACTTTTTCAAAATATGCTTAAAATGCGCTTAATATATCAAAATCTAAAATTTTTTAGCATGTTTTTGTTTAAAGTCTAAATTATATAACCGCACACATAACTCTATTCTTTCAAAAATATTAAAACTTTAGTGTGCTGGTGACTTGTAAACTTTAGAACTTGCCTTGTATACTATTCGAGACCACCATAATAAGTATTATCTATATAATTGGAGTGACTTGTCTAACTTGGTAAATTTCTAGGATTACACCCAAATAGCCTTTATATGTTATGTGATATTAACTAACTACACTGGTTAGTTAACCCCTGTATAAACCCTTTGTTACTCTCACTTTTAGAGTAAGATACCCCTAGAAAAACCCTCAGACCCATTCCTTTCGTTTCTTACACCTTTGTTATAATGTTTCGATACACCCTTACACCTTAGCCTACCCTGTAGATTAAAATCCGTGGTTAATTGCTTTAGGAAAAGTGTGTTTCCTTACATTACCTGTGTTCACGTGCGTAATTCATTATCTTTGGTTAAGTCGGGAAATTGCACAATGCAATTGGTATGAAAGCAAATATTGTATAACTTTTAGTTTATTTTTCGTGTGTTTGCTACTTTTACTATTACAGTTATTTCTGAAAGTATGAAGAGTATGAAAAAAAAAATATCCGGAAAAATAGTGATAGAAAAGTTGTGAAATTTTACACATATATGTTGATATTAAAGTTTAAAAATAATAATAATAATAATAAAAAAAATAATCAAAAAAAAAAAGAAAAGAAAAAGAAAAAGGAAAAGTTGGAAGTTTGTTTTAACCAACTTATGTAAAGTTTTGTATTAAATGGGAGATATCACCACTATTTGTTGTATATTATATTTATGGATTGAACGGGAGTTGGCCGTTATGGGAACGCCAACTAAGGTTATTCTTTGATTGAGATCTTGTTGAGTATAATTCGTGTCTACCTAAAGCGTGTGTTTCAAGTGTTAAAGCGTGAGTTACTCAATGATATGAGTCTTATTCATGGGATGGTTGGGAAAGTGATTAACCACACTTAGGATTTTAATTTATTTGTTTTGTTTATTTTTCATTTTTACACCAATTTGTATCCCAAATATTATCCATACCCTGTATCATTCTTCATCCAAACCTTTGATTTATTGAGATTAGGGATTTGAGCAATCTTAAGTATCGTAGTCGTGGATTCGGCTATGTATTTATGATTTTGTCGCCCTTTTTGATATAATATTATTGGTGAAGATTACTTGGTCCTATCTTTAGCCTATTCGAGTTATGGATTTGAGCAATTGCAAGTATCGTGGTCGTGGATTCGATCATGTATTTGTAATTTTGTCGCCTTTTCTGGAATATGAGATCGATAGAGATTAAAAAGGATGATCAACCCTTACCTCAAACCCCTTTTTACCGCTTTAGACTTGTTATTCCTTGGCTTTAGTGGGGGAGATGCGTATACTTGCCAAGCCTATGATAGAATATTCGTCACGACTAAGCAACTAAACGATTTAGAATTGTTTTACATTAAAAATTATTTTGGTTTCTACTTCGTTAAGTGTTTGCTTGTGTGATTATGACAAAACGAATACGTGCTTAAATATAAAAATAAATCCTAATATCTTTTAGGATACATTTTCATATGATTAATTCTAAGGTTTACTTGGGGACAAGTAAAGTTCAAGGGGGGGGGGGGATATTTGATGAACTCAAATAAGTACATTTTATTATCATCATTTATCCTATTTATTTGACTTGTTTTATTATATTATATATGAGAATTGATACGTTAATGTTTACTTTAGTAATTCTCAGGTAAAAACAAGCATTATGTGAAACTTGGCGATTTCGGACTAATTATGGAGCAAAACAAGCAAGATGTCAAAAGCCTACTGAAATCCAGAAGATCAAGGTCGTTCTACTCCGGATACGCCGCATTATACTTCTAACATACGGCGTATCACTATCAAGATTTCACAAGTTACAATCCAAGACAGCTAAAGTACATGCGCCGCATACAGATATCAAGTTACGCCGCATCTGAAGACGGTGTACGAATATTCCAGAATATATTAATCTTGGACCCCACGCGAAGTTAAGTCAATGCGCCGCATCTATTCATTCTATGCGCCGCATCGATCCCTCATGCAGAAACTATAAATACCCCAAGGCTAGACGAATTTCGAGAGCTAGATTTTAGGGAGAGACAGAAACCCTAGAGCCGAATTCAGTCGACCAAGCAGCACAAGACACACCTAAACGAAGATACAAGAGCTGTAAGAAGGTCCTGCATGTATTCAATTCATTAAGTAGTTTTGTTTTATTGTTTTAGTACACTTTAATTCATCAGGATTGATGGGCTTGTGTCATGTGACTACGGAAAATCATGCACTCCCCTTAATATTGCTTTCCCATTAATTAAAGTTTATATGTTGATGTCTTTGGTGACTTTTATTAGTGCATTGATAACCTCTGTGTCTAGCTGAGCATTGCTTGGGTCGCCATGCCCCTTCCTCGCCTATTTATTTTAGCGTCTCTTGAATAAGTAGGATAGACATAAGTAATCATTAAGGGTTTACTCGCCGATAAGATTAGAGCCAACGAGAAATGTTTAATTACATACACTTCATATAAAACTAGCAATAAAACAAGTGACAAGCTACTTAATTATCAGGACAGGTCTTCTTATTGTCTCGAGTATCTATCTGTGTACGTGCGTGGTAATCGCTGATTCGTGCGCATTAGTTTAGTTTACTATTTAATTATAACCAAACCGTGCCAGTCTCTCAGGCTGAACCCCCTTGTGTTAGATTAGGTTGTATAGCTAACTTAGGATATTAAAATACTGATTAGAATAACTGGA
This sequence comes from Artemisia tridentata subsp. tridentata, assembly GCA_021014915.2. Lineage (NCBI taxonomy): Eukaryota > Viridiplantae > Streptophyta > Magnoliopsida > Asterales > Asteraceae > Artemisia > Artemisia tridentata. The sequence goes on from CP139503.1 coordinate 369,270,645, forward strand.
TAATACATTCCACTCTTAGTGATCGACACTCTACTTACCATTATATTCATACTGACCGGGTACACTGCTCGTTAAGTGTGTGTGTTATTGATAAGTCGGCTAAATATAAATTTAAAACTTGAGTAGGCATTAATACTGCTAAACCCCAACGACACATCACGCGCATCAGTACCCTTTCCTAGCCGAGGTAACCAAAGATCCGTTGGATCCCATAGAAGAACTTTTGGCGAAGAAGCTGATGAAGGTCCACCCTCCGTCTTCAACAAAGAAATCTGCTTTTGTTCTGCCTTGAAAGGATCTCTATGCATAATGCCCCAACGTGTTTAATGTTCATTTGTTTAAGACAATTTATCTTTGTTGCTGTATGGGCTTCGACCCATGCGTTAGACAATTGTTTAAACTATTTTTTCTTTGACCATTGGTGGTCTTATCAATGTTAAGTAGGGATAATAATCCACTATGAATGTCATGCTTTTCTTCTCGCACGCTTATTATAAACGTACATATACAACCTAAGGTTATAACCTTATTGTGTGTATTTTGAACCAAGATTTTCCGCAATCGTATAATTTGAATGCGACAGAGGGTCGCGACCCACTCCGTCTTTATCCTTAAGATACGAAGGGCTTAGAATACCCTAAGACTATATAGGAAAAGTTAATGTGAATTGCTTTGGATGTTATCTGTATACAAGACATGTGTCTTGCTTCATCCTTCGACATTGAAACTTGTAAAGTACTTGGCTGAGCAAATCTTTGTTGTAAATAACTAAACAAGAGATTTTAAGGGAAATAATTTATATCATTAAGTGGGTAGGGAGGATTACATCATTTTAAGAAATGAACGCTAAGACGCCTACCATTAATGCTTTTTTTCCAAATGAGAAGAATGCGTTACATGAAAATGAAAAACAAACTGATTGTTTGAAATGTAGTAAGTTTTATATGTAAAACTTACGAAGATTGGTACCATTCCAAGTCCTATCCATGGTCTCCCCTTTAAGCGTTGCGAGCTTGTAAGCACCGTTGCCGTAGGCTTCCAATATAACGTAGGGTCCTTCCCATGTTGGCCCTAGTTTTCCTTCGTATTCAGCCATGCTTGCGCTGTTTAGACGAAGGACATATTCACCTGGCTTGAACGTGGAGGGTCGAACTCGGTTGTTATAGTACTTTTCAAACTTCTATTTATAGATAGCCTCTCTAATTGAAGCTACTTCTCTTCTCTCTTCGAGAAGATCAAGGTTTTCCCGAAGCCTTTCTTCATTTGTATTTTCTTCAAAGTTCACAATACGTTCCGTTTCGATACTTATTTCGGAGGGTATAACAGCCTCCGTTCCATAAGTAAGGCTGAAAGGAGTCTCCCCATGGCTTGACTTGGGGTGTGTCCTATGTACCCACAGAACTTGGGGTAGTTTGTCTACCCACCCATGATGGCTTCGTCCTAACCTCTTCTCAATTCCACTAATAATATCCCTGTTTGTGACTTCTACTTGTCCATTACCTTGGGGATGATAAATGGAAGTGAATGACTGTTTGATCTTTAGGCCTTCGCAGAAGGTTGTGAACACCCCTTCAGCGAACTGCTTTCCATTGTCGGAGATGATAATGTGAGGGACACCAAAACGACAGATTACGTGTTCCCACACGAATTTTTCCATATGCCTTCCTGTCACTGACGCCAAGGGCTTTGCTTCAACCCACTTGGTGAAGTAATCTATGGCTACGACTAAGAACTTTACCCCTCCCGGAGCTACTGGTAGGGTTCCGACTATATCGATTCCCCATTGACAGAAGGGCCATGCTGAGGTGACAGATGTCATGTCTTGCTTAGGCATTCTTGGAACTTTGGAGTGGATTTGACAAGCTTCGCATTTTTGTATTATCTTTATTGCGTCTCTATACATAGATGGCCATTAATACCCTAGCTTCATTACTTTTGAAACAACGGAGCGAGGGCCTGCATGCAACCCGCAAGATCCTTCGTGAACCTCATAGATGATGTTCGAAGCCTGTTTTGGTCCCACACAATGAAGCCATGGAGATAGGAAGGATCTCCTATAAAGGTTATCCCCAATGAGCCTATATTGGGGAGCTTAGATCCTCACCTTTCGAGCAAGCTTAGGATCTTCCGGCAGAATACCACTGATCAAATACTCCCTAATCGGAGTCATCCAATTGGTGCCTTCCTTGAGTATGATGTCAGAGACTTCGCCTCGTTTAATTGACCTATCAGTCAACACTTCTACCAAAACTTCCTTCGTTAAATGAGCAAATGCCATTGAAGCCAGCTTGCTTAAGGCATCTGCTTTCTTGTTTTGATTTCTGCGAACATGTGCTATATCATATGTTTCGAAGCCTTGAAGGAGTTCTTTAGCTTTTTCCAAATATTGCTTGATGGTGGGCTGCCTTGCTTCGTAGGACACTTTAATTTATTTGGCGACTAACTGCGAGTCTACAAAAACGAAGAGGTTACGAACCTCCATGTCCTTTGCAAGTCGAAGACCGGCTAACAAAGCTTCATACTCGGCTTCATTGTTGGTAGCTTCGAACTCAAAACGCAATGCGTAAGTGTATTCCTTTCGTTCCGGACTTACTAGCATTAAACCTGCTCCTGAACCATCAGAACTTGAGGCTCCGTCTGTGTACAATTTCCACCCCTCCTTCGTCTTTGGGGGCTTCTCCTTAGGAATTTCTTTATCTTGGCTAGATCCGGAAGGTGTTTTAGCGAGAAAGTCTGCAAGTACCTGACCTTTGACGGAGTTTCGGCACTTGTATTCTATCTCATGTTCTCCCAATTCGATAGCCCATTTAGCTACCCTTCCTGACTTCTCAGGCTTCGACAGTATCTGCCTAATAGGCTTGTCAGTCAATACCGTGATAGGATGAGCTTGAAAGTATCTTCGAAGGCGTCTTGCAGGATAAACCAAGGCTAGAATTAGCTTTTCCAACTCCGGATAGTTTAATTCAGCTCCTTGCAGAACCCTGCTAACGAAGTATATAGGGACTTGTATCTTCTCCCTTTCGGCTAGGAGCATCGCACTGATGCTTTCGAATGATGCCTAAATGTACATGAACAACACTTCTCCTTAGATTGGGGCTGTAAGTGTTGGTAAGATTTCCATAAATTCCTTTAGCTTTTCGAAGGCTGCTTCCGCCTTACAACTCCATTGGAAAGTCTTTTTATCTGTACACCCCTTGAGTGTTTTGAAGAATGGTAGAGACCGATCTGCCCCTTTCGACAGGAACCTGCTAAGTGCCGCAAGCTTCCCATTGAGGCTTTGAACTTCTTTTAGTGACTTCGGAGCTTGAAGGTCAGTGATGGCTTTTACCTTCGAAGGGTTAGCTTTAATCTCTTGTTTAGTGATCAGGTGCCCCAAGAATAGTCCTTCCTCCCTGCCAAAGGAACACTTCTTAGGGTTAAGCTTCATATTGATTGCCTGTAATTGATCGAAGGTCTCTTGGATGTCGGAGAGGACGTCCTCTTCGGTTCTGCTTTTTATTACCATGTCATCAACGTAGGCTTCCAAGTTCCTCCCAATTTACTTGTGGAAGGCTTTATCTACTAACCGTTGGTAAGTTGCCCCTGCGTTCTTCAGACCGAAGGGAATTTTCTTGTAGCAATAGACACCCTTTCCTGTGTAGAAGGCTGTCTTTTCTTCATCTTCCTTCGTCATTTGTATTTGGTGATACCCTTTGTAGGCATCCAGAAAACATTTCAGACGGAACCCCGAGAGAGATTTGACCTTCCAATCAATTTCTGGTAGAGGGCAGCAGTCCTTCGGGCAAGCTTTGTTGATGTCGGTGAAGTCAACGCACATACGCCACCCTCCATCACTTTTCTTTACCATGACTGCGTTGGCAACCCAAGTTTGGTATTTCACTTCCCTGAGAATTCCTGCTCGCACAAGCTCATCCACCTCTTTGCAAGCAGCTGCACTTCATTCTAGTGCCAGGCTTCATCGCTTCTGCTTAATTGGTTCAATGTGCTTGAACTCGTTAAGCTTATGTTCTGTGCCGAAGGGCTTGCCATCGATCATAAGAGTCCTTGGAACTCCTGTCATGTCTGAATATGTCCATGCAAACACATCTTTGTTGGCTTTGAGTAGCTTCTCCAGGTCTGCTTTGAAGTTAGCAGGGAGTTGCTTTCCGATTACCACCGTTTGCTCTGGATAGAGCTCATTTATCACAATACGTTCTTCGGCATCCGTACAACTTAGGATAGCCTTCGGAGGCTCCTCCGGACTTTCCCTAATCTTTTTGCCACTATCTCCCACTTGTCCTTGACTGTAACTGGAGAACACGGTTCCTATCCCATAAGGTGTATGGAACTTTACCGCTGCATGTATAGTGGAGACTACGATGCCCATCTTTTGCATGGCGGTCCTTCCTATCAGCAAGTTGTAAGGAGAGTTGGACCTTACGATAGCGAGCATGAGGGTTTCTGTCCTTGCGAGCTTGCCTTCTCCAATTGTTATTTCCAACGGAACTTCTCCCAAAGGTAACGGCGCCAAAAACATGATGCGCGTGTGCGTATGCTCTAATTTATACCCACATATGGTATGTCGTTGTGGTTTTAGCAGTATTCAAGTTTTAAATTTATATTTAGCCGACTTATCAATAACACACACACTTTAACGAGCAGTGTACCCGGTCAGTATGAATATAATGGTAAGTAGAGTGTCGATCACTAAGAGTGGAACGTATTATCTAGTTATTCTAATCAGTATTTTAATATCTTAAGTTAGCTATACAACCTAATCTAACGCAAGGGGGTTTCAGCCTGAGAGACTGGCACGGTTTGGTTGTGATTAATTATAAACTAAACTAATAAGCACGAATCAGCGAGTAGCACACACGTACACAGATAAATACATGAGACAATAAGAAGACCTGTCCTGATAGTTAAGTAGCTTGTCACTTGTTTTATTGCTAGTTTTATATGAAGTGTATAGTTCGATGCAACGCACCGAGATTAAGTCCTTTCTCGTTGGTTCTAATCTTATCGGCGAGTAAACCCTTAATGATTACTTATGACTATCATATTTATCTTTCTTCCTACTTTTCTACAGACGATAGAATGCATAGGCGATCTAATAAACAGGCGAGGAAGGGGCATGGCGACCCAAGCAATGCTCAGCTAGACACATAGGTTATCAATGCACTAATAAAAGTCACCAAAGACATCAACATATAAACTTTAATTAATAGGAAAGCAATTTTAAGGGGAGTTGAAGTGAATGATAACATAACACAAGCCCATCAATCCTGACCAATTAAAGTGTACTAATACAATAAAACAAAACTACTTAATGAATTAAATACATGCAGGACTTTCTTACAGCTCTTGTATCTTCTTTCAAGGTGTGTCTTGTGCTGCTACTTCGACTGAATTCGGCCTAGGGTTTCTGTGGTCTTCGGTCTTCTTCTCTATTAGCCTCCTGTCCAACCCTTGAATACGTCTGGTCTTGGGGTATTTATAGTTTCTGTCTGAGGGTAAGATGCGGCGCATTGAATAAGTAGATGCGGCGCATTGACTTAACTTCGCATGGGGTCCAAGATTAATATATTCAGGAATATTCGTACATCGCCAAAAGATGCGGCGTAACTCCATTATTAGATGTGGCGCATGTCCTTGCTGTCTTGGATCGTATCTTGTGAAATCTTGATAGTGATGCGCCGTATGTAATAAGTAGATGCGGCGTATCTGGAGCAGAATGTCTTGATCTTATTCATTTCAGTAGACTCTTAACTTCTTGCTTGTTTTGCTCCATAATTAGTCCAAAATCGCCAAGTTTCACATAATACTTGTTTTTACCTGAGAATTACAAAAGTAAACATTAACGTATCGATTCTCACAGATAATATAATAAAACAAGTCAAATAAATAGGATAAATGATGGTAATAAAATGTACTTATTTGAGTTCATCAAATATCCCCCCACTTGAACTTTACTTGTCCCCAAGTAAACCTTAGAATTAATCTTATGAAAATGTATCCTAAAAGATATTAGGATTTATTTTTATATTTAAGCATGTATTCATTTTTGTCATAATCACACAACCAAACACTTAACGAATTAGAAGTAAAATAAAATAATTTGATAAAAGCAAATCTAATCGTTTAACTGTCCATTCGTGACGAATATTCTATCATAAGCTTGGCAATGTATACACATCTCCCCCACTAAAGCCAAGGAATAACAAGTCTAAAGCGGTAAAAAGGGTTTGTAGGCTTAAGGGTTAATCATTCTCCTTAATCTCTATCGATCTCAAATTCCAGAAAAGGCGACAAAATCACAAATACATGATCGAATCCACGAACACGATACTTGCAATTGCTCAAATCCTTAACTCGAATAGGCTAAAGATAGGACCAAGTAATCTTCACCAATAATATTATATCAAAAAGGGCGACAAAATCATAAATACATAGCCGAATCCACGACTACGATACTTAAGATTGCTCAAATCCCTAATCTCAATAAATCAAAGGTTTGGATAAAGAATAATATAGGGTATGGATAATATTTAGGATAAAATTGGTGTAAAATGAAAAATAAACAAAACAGATAAATTAAAATCCTAAGTGTGGTTAATCACTATCCCAACCATCCCATGAATAAGACTCATATCATAGAATAACTCACGCTTTAACACTTGAAATACACGCTTTAGGTAGACACGAATTATACTCAACAAGATCTCAATCAAAGAGTAACCTTTAGTTGACGTTCCCATAACGTTCAACTCCCATTCAATCCATAGATATAATATACAACAACTAGTGGTGATATCGACCACTTAATACAAAACTTTACATAAGTTGGTTAAAACAAACATCCAACTTTTCCCTTTTCTTTTTCTTTTCTTATTTTTTTGATTTTTTTTTTTTTTTTTTTTTTTTTTTTTTTTTTTTTTTTTTTTTTTACTTGAAACATAAACATAGATGTGTAAAATTTCACCACATCACTATAATGATAACTCTGGATAATTTTTTCATACTTTTCATGACTTCAGAAATAACGGTAATAGTGAAAGTAATAAACACACGAAAAACAAGACTCAAAGATATACAATATTTACTTTCACTCCAATTGCATTGTTCAATTTCCCGACCTAACCATAGATAATGAATTACGCACGCGAACACAGGTAATGTAAGGAAACACACTTTTCCTAAAGCAATTAACCAACCACGGATTTTAATCTACAGGGTAGGCTAAAGTGTAAGGGTGTAACGAAACATTATAATAAAGGTGGAAGAAACGAAAGGAATGGCTCTGAGTGTTTTTCTAGGGGTATTTTACTCTAAAAGTGAGAGTAACAAAAGGGTTTATACGGGGGTTAACTAACCAGTGTAGTTAGCTAATAACACATAATATATAAAGGCTATTTGGGTGCAATCCTAGAAATTTACCAATTTAGACAAGTCATTCCAATTATATAAAATAATACTTATTATGGTGGTCTCGAATAATATACAAGCCAAGTTCTAAAGTTTACAAGTCACCGGCACACTCATAGATTTGTGAATTTTGAAAAATCACAATTTTTGAAAATAACGTTATGTGTGCAGCTATGCAACTTAGATCTTAAACAAAAACATGCTAAAAATTTGAAATTTTGATATATTAAGCACATTTTAAGCATATTTTGAAAAGTTTAGGACAAGTGTTCTAATTCTCCAATCCCCCCACTTAAGTTAAACAACGTCCTCGTTGTTTGTATCAAAGGTTAAAAAATGGAAAATAAAAGAATTAGAACAGAAAAACTCCCCTGAGATTTACTCGGTATGATCCTCCATTATTTGTATAAGAGCAGAAATCATCTTTCTTGTGGATGAGAACGTTTAAGCTTCATAATTGATGTATCTACAGGAAATGCAGGAATCTATAATACCATCAAGACTTAAACACACCTAAGTTAAGAAGGTTCAAACTTGCATAATACATTAGTAGTTAGCAAAAATAAAACATAAAAATTAAAATGAAAATCATCAGGTCAGTCGATGCGCCGTATCTTATGGAAGAAGATACGCCGTATCGAGCCTGGAATAAATACGAATCAGAATAGAAGATGCGTCGCATCCTTAACCAGGGTTGCGCCGCATTAAAATAAACTGATAAAAAGTTTTAAAGTCATAAGTAAAAAAATGCAGAAAATAAAGTAAGATATGACCAGTGCAGGAGATGCGTCGCATCTAAGGATTGAGATGCGCCGTATCCTCTGCGGGCCTGACTGACTCGACACAGAACAGAATAGTAAAAATTTTCCGGGTTGTCTCCCGGTCAGCACTTGTCTTTATTCCAGAGTCTTCAAGTTAGACTCACGTTCAGCTCATTATTCCAATACTTCAGGTTCAAACTCCACCACCTCGTTCTCAGTATCCTCAATTTTATTATCAAAGTATTTCTTGACTCGTTGCCCATTTACCTTGAATATATAACCATTTTTATCGCATATTTCAATAGTTCCATATGGATACACTTTCATGACAACGAACGGACCCGTCCATCTTGATTTAAGTTTACCAGGATACATCTTTAATCGGGAATTAAATAGCAGCACTTTCTCTCCAATAGTAAATGTTTTATCCCCATGTAACCTCGAGTCATGCCATCTTTTAGTTCTTTCTTTGTAGATCTTAGTATTTTTGTAGGCTTCATCTCTTAGTTCATAGAGTTCATTAAGTTCCATGAAACGGTTCATCGTTGCAGCTTCCATATCCATGTTACAATTTGTCAAAGCCCAATATGCACTTTGTTCTATTTTGACCGGTAGGTGGCATGCTTTTCCGTATACAAGACAAAATGGAGTGCATCCCGTTGGTGTTTTATACGCTGTACAAAACGCCCATAAAGCATCATTTAACTTATCAGACCACCCTTTCGGATTATATCCAGTCGTTTTTTCAAGAATTCGCTTTATAGCCCTATTGGTTACTTCAGTTTGTCCATTGGATTGAGGATGGTATGCAGTGGAAACCCTATGATACACTCCATATTTTTGCAAGGCTCTTTTCAGATGGTGATTACAAAAGTGTGTTCCCCTATCACTAATAAATGCTTTAGGAATTCCAAACCTAGAGAACAAACTTTGCAAAAATTTAAGTACTACCTTGCTGTCATTTGTTGGTAATGCTTGTGCTTCGACCCATTTTGATACGTAATCAACAGCAACCAAAATATATTTATTACCTTTAGATTCAGGAAACGGTCCCATGAAGTCCAATCCCCATATGTCAAAAACTTCACATACATGGATGTAGTTTTGTGGCATTTCGTTTCTTGGTGTTATATTTCTGGATCATTGACACGCATCACATCCTTTTATATAATCTTTTTCATCATTCAACATAGTGGGCCAATAAAATCCTGCATCAAGGATTTTTCTTCTTGTAATAACTGCACCGTGATGTCCCCCCGTTGGCCCTGAATGACAATGTGCTAATATTGCTGGGACATCATCTCCATCTACGCATCTTCATATAATATTGTCAGGACATAATTTAAAAGCATACGGTTCATCCCAAATATACTCACTAGCGCGATTTAGAAATCTTCTTTTCTCGTCGGATGTTAGCCCTTTTGGAATTTCATTTGCAACAATAAAGTTTATATAGTCGGCATACCATGGTTCATTATTATTGCTCTTAATTCTTACCATCATAAGGTGTTCATCAGGAAAGTCATCAGCGATTTCCCTTTCATCAAGCACCTCCATGTCAGGGTTTTCAAGTCTAGATAAGTGGTCAGCAGCTAGATTCTCGGCACCTTTTTTATCTTTAATTTCAATATCGAATCCTTGGAGCAATAAAACCCACCTAATAAGCCTTGGCTTGGCATCCTGTTTATTGAACAAATACTTCAAAGCAGAATGGTCAGTGTAAACCATAGTTTTTGACAATATAAGATATGACCTAAATTTATCGAATGCAAAAACTACTGCTAAAAGTTCTTTTTCCGTAGTGGTGTAATGTTCTTGGGCATTATTCAATGTTTTGCTAGCATAATAAATTGGCTTGAATTTCTTATCTATCTTTTGGCCAAGTACAGCTCCAACAGCATAATCACTAGCATCACACATTAGTTCAAAAGGCAGATTCCAATCCGGCGAAATTATAATAGGTGCGGAAGTTAGTTTTTCTTTAAGTATATTAAATGCCTTTTTGCAATCTTCAAAAAAATCAAACTTCGCATCTTTTAGCAATAATTGGGTCATAGGCCTAGATATCATTGAAAAATCCTTTATGAACCTACGATAAAATCCAGCATGCCCTAAAAAGCTTCTAACACCTTTTACATTAGTGGGGTAAGGTAGTTTGGCAATTACATCAATTTTAGCTTTGTCTACCTCTATACCTTTCCCAGAAATCTTATGTCCTAACACAATCCCTTCTCTAACCATAAAATGACATTTTTCCCAATTAAGAACAAGGTTAGTTTCTTCACACCTAGCAAGCATTTTATCAAGTTTAAAGAGACAATCACTAAATGAGTTACCGAACACCGAGAAGTCATCCATGAAGACCTCCATAAAGTCTTCTACCATATCATGGAAGATAGCCGTCATGCAACGTTGGAAAGTAGCAGGGGCGTTGCATAGTCCGAACGGCATTCTCCTATAAGCGAAGGTTCCATAAGGGCAGGTGAAAGTCGTCTTCTCTTGATCCTCAGGGGCAATTGGTATTTGGAAGAAACATGAAAAACCATCTAAAAAACAATAATAATCATGACCTGATAGTCTTTCTATCATTTGATCAATAAATGGAAGAGGGAAGTGATCTTTTCGCGTAGCATCATTGAGTTTGCGGTAGTTGATGCAAACTCTCCATCCGGTAACAGTTCTTGAAGGGATTAGCTCATTGTCGTCATTGAGTACAACCGTCATTCCTCCTTTTTTTGGTACAACGTGAATAGGACTGACCCACGAGCTATCGGAAATTAGGTAGATAAGTCCGGAGTCAAGTAATTTCACAAATTTATTCTTCACTACGTCTTGGACTTTTGGATTCAAACGCCTTTGGGGTTGGATAGTTGGTTTGAATTCATCTTCCATGAGGATTTTATGTGTACAGAATGATGGGCTAATTCCCTTAATATCAGACATACTCCACGCTAATGCTCCTCTTCGTTTATACAATACCTGCAAAAGGGATTCTTTTTCTTTTGGTGTTAAGTCAGATGCAATAATAACGGGCGAATTAGTGTTCCCATTCAAATAGGCATATTCCAAAGTAGAAGGGAGATCCTTAAGCACAGGTTTAACATCATCAATTTCATTAGCACTAGCGGAATAAACTTGTTCTTTAATTATCTCGTTGCTATCATCAGATAAATGCGCCGCATCGAAGTTTCTGATGCGCCGCATGGCGTTACAAACAGCGGAATCAACAGCGAAATAATTATCAATAGTAATTTCATCAACTTGATCTTCTATAGCAATTGTGTTTTCTAAATTCTTTAGCAGAAAAGAATCAAGCAAATTACGTTTTAACAATTTCTGAGTAAATTGATTAATCGTGTCATCAGAAACATCGATATTATAGCATTCATCGTCTTCAAAATTATTTTTACTCATAGATTGTTCCATATTAAATTCAACCTCATCGTTTCCTATGGTAAGAGTTATCTTTTTATTAAAAACATCGATCATGGCCCTAGCAGTGGCTAAAAATGGTCGTCCTAATATAATAGGAGTTCTAGAATTTTCGGGCATATCGAGGATAACAAAGTCAATAGGTAATTCAAATTTATCAACTTTTATTAATATATTTTCAGCTATTCCTAATGGGTATTGTATGGACCTATCAGCCAGCTCTAAGCACATCCTAGTAGGTTTTGGTTCACCCAAGCCTAAGTTTTCATACATAGAAGAGGGCATAAGACTTATACTAGCTCCTAGGTCAGCTAAAGCATTTCCAATATGTAAATTTTTAATTTGACAAGGAATAGTGAAACTCCCTGGATCTTTTTCCTTAGATGGAAGTTTGTTGAGCAATGCTGCTGAGCTTCTTTCCCCCATCGTTACAGTGCAAGCCTCTTCAAGTTTGGACTTGTTTGTAAGTAAGTTCTTCAGATATTTAGCGTATTTTGGCATTTGCACTAGGGCTTCCATAAATGGTATGCTTAGCTGCAGCTGCTTGAGATTTTCCAAGAACTTCTTTTGATAGGCATCTTCTTTCTCCTTCCTTACCCTATGTGGGAAAGGTAGTGTTGATTGTTTGGGTTCAACAGAAGGTTCTTCTCTAATTACAGGTTCTGGATTAGTCTCTTTTGGTTGCTCTTGCTCAGGTGATAAAGATTCAGGGGAAATCTTGTTTGTACTGTCATCCTCGGGTGTCTCTCCGATTTGAAAGGTTGACTTTCCGCCTCTAGTTGTAATTCCTTTCAGATCGTGCTTTACCAAAAGAATCTTGTTAAGCACCGTTGACAATTGGTGCACTTCAATTGCCAATCCATTAATCATGTTGTTTTGTTCCTTTAGTAACAGCTCATGACTGCCTTTGAATTCATTAATAAAGTTTCTTGCTTCATGATGTTCTTTTTCATTAGCTTGAGCGATTTTTAGTGCAAACTCTTCCATGGTAAGGTTTCTTTGGGGTCTTCCGAACCAGTTGGGGAAAATATCGAACATTGTTACTGAAAATTAAAGACAGACAGATTTCAAAGTAAAAATTTCCTAGTATAAGGGTCAGAGTATTTTCCGTTTGGAGATAAGAAAAATAAAAGTTACTGATATCTGCAGACGATGCGCCGTATCCAAAAAGTTGGATACGCCGTATCTTATAATCGTTAAAATTTAATCAGACTTTTATTCAGAAAATAGATACGCCGCTTATAAATTTAGAATGCGCCGTATCAGTTTTAATTATCAAAAATCGATATTTATTTAAAATTAAATGCGTCGTATCAACAAAAGTTAATGCGCCGTATTTTCGTTACATTTCAAAATAAAAGATTTTTGATTCAGAAGATACGCCGTTGATGCGTGCGATGTGTCGTTGCGGTTTAGCAGTATTAATGCCTACTCAAGTTTTAAATTTATATTTAGCCGACTTATCAATAACACACACACTTAACGAGCAGTTTACCCGGTCAGTATGAATATAATGGTAAGTAGAGTGTCGATCACTAAGAGTGGAACGTATTATCTAGTTATTCTAATCAGTATTTTAATATATTAAGTTAGCTATACAACCTATTCTAACGCAAGGGGGTTTCAGCCTGAGAGACTGGCACGATTTGGTTGCAATTAAATAATAAACTAAACCAATAGGCACGAATCAGCAAGTAGCACACACGTACACAGATAAATACTCGAGACAATAAGAGGGCTGTCCTGATAGATAAGTAGTTTGTCACTTGTTTTATTGCTAGTTTTATATGAAGTGTATAGTTCGATGCAACGCACCGAGATTAAGTCCTTTCTCGTTGGTTCTAATCTTATCGGCGAGTAAACCCTTAATGATTACTTATGACTATCCTATTTATCTTTCTTCCTACTTTTCTACAGACCATAGAATGCATAGGCGATCTAATAAATAGGCGAGGGCAGAGGCATGGCGACCCGATCAACGCTCAGCTAGACACAGAGGTTATCAATGCACTAATAAAAGTCACCAAAGACATCAACATATAAACTTTAATTAATGGGAAAGCAGTTTTAAGGGAGTGCAATCTTTCCGTTGTCACATTACACAAGCCACCAATCTTGATGAATTAAAGTTTACTAACACAATAAAACAAAACTACTTAATGAATTAAAAACATGCAGCACCTTCTTACAGCTCTTGTATCTTCGTTTAGGTGTGTCTTGTGCTGCCTTAATCGACTGAATTCGTCCTAGGTTTCTGTACTTCGGTCTTCGGATATAATATGTCACCTCGAAATTCGTCTGGTCTTGGGGTATTTATAGTTTCTGTCTGAGGGTAGGATCCGGCGCATCTAGTAAGTAGATGCGGCGCATTGACTTAACTTCGCGTGGGGTCCAAGATTAATATATTCAGGAATATTCGTACACCGCCAGAAGATGCGGCGTAACTCCATTCTAGGATGCGGCGCATGTCCTCTTGTATCTTGGATCGTATCTGGTGAAATATTGATAGTGATGCGGCGCATGTCATAAGTGAGATGCGGCGCATCTGGAGCCGAATAGTCTTGATCTTGTACATTTCGGTAGACTCTTAACTTCTTGCATGTTTTGCTCCATAATTAGTCCAAAATCGCCAAGTTTCACCAAATGCTTGTTTTTACCTGAGAATTACAAAAGTAAACAATTAAGTATCAATCCTCATACATAATATAATAAAACAAGTCAAATAATTAGGATAAATGATAGTAATAAACTGTACTTATTTGAGTTCATCAAATATCCCCTACTTGAACTTTACTTGTCCCAAGTAAACCTTAGAATTAAATCTTATGAAAATGTATCTTAAAAGATATTAGGATTTATTTTTATATTTAAGCATGTATTCATTTTTTTGTCATAATCACACAACCAAACACTTAACGAATTAGAAGTAAAATAAAATATTCTGATAAAAGCAAATCTAATCGTTTAACTGTCCAGTCGTGACGAATATTCTATCATAAGCTTGGCAAGTATACACATCTCCCCCACTAAAGCCAAGGAATAACAAGTCTAAAGCGGTTAAAAAGGGTTTTGAGGTTTAAGGGTTAATCATTCTTAATCACTATCGATCTCAAATTCCAGAAAAGGCGACAAAATCACAAATACATGATCGAATCCACGAACACGATACTTGCAATTGCTCAAATCCTTAACTCGAATAGGCTAAAGATAGGTCCAAGCTTCACCAATAATAATATATCAAAAAGGGCGACAAAATCATAAATACATAGCCGAATCCACGACTACGATACTTAAGATTGCTCAAATCCCTAATCTCAATAAATCAAAGGTTTGGTTGGATAAAGAATAATAAAGGGTATGGATAATATTTGGGATACAAATTGGTGTAAAACGAAAAATAAACAAAACAAATAAATTAAAATCCTAAGTGTGGTTAATCACTATCCCAACCATCCCATGAATAAGACTCATATCATAGAATAACTCACGCTTTAACACTTGAAACACACGCTTTAGGTAGACACGAATTATACTCAACAAGATCTTAATCAAAGAATAAACCTTAGTTGGCGTTCCCATAACTGCCAACTCCCATTCAATCCATAGATATAATATACAACAAATAGTGGTGATATCGACCACTTGCATAACTTTACATCGTTGGTTAAAAACAAACATCCAACTTTCTTCTTTTTTCTTTTTCTTTTCTTATTTTTTCGATTTTTTTTTTTTTTTTTTTTTTTTTATTTTTTTTTGAGAAACATAAACATAGATGTGTAAAATTTCACCACATCACCAAAACAATAATTCTGGATAATTTTTCCATACTTTTCATGACTTCAGAAATAACGGTAATAGTGAAAATAGTAAACACACAAAAAATAAACACAAAGATATACAATATTTACTTTCACTCCAATTGCATTGTGCAATTTCCCGACCTAACCATAGATAATGAATTACGCACGCGAACACAGGTAATGTAAGGAAACACACTTTGCCTATAGCAATTAACCAACCACGGATTTTAATCTACAGGGTAGGCTAAGGTGTAAGGTGTAACGAAACATTTTAACAAAGGTGTAAGAAACGAAAGGAATGGCTCTGAGTGTTTTTCTAGGGGTATCTTACTCTAAAAGTGAGAGTAACAAAAAGGTTTATACGGGGGTTAACTAACCAGTGTAGTTAGTTAATATCACATAACATATAAGGCTATTTGGGTGTAATCCTAGAAATTTACCAATTTAGACGAGTCATTCCAATTATACAAATAATACTTATTATGGTGGTCTCGAATAGTATACAAGCCAAGTTCTAAAGTTTACAAGTCACCGGCACACTCATAGATTTGTGAATTTTGAAAAATCACAATTTTTGAAAATAACGTCATGTGTGCAGCTATGCAACTTAGACTTTAAACAAAAACATGCTAAAAAATTTTAAATTTTTTATATATTAAGCACATTTTAAGCATATTTTGAAAAGTTTAGGACAAGTAAATGTTAAGTGTTCTAATTCTCCAATCCCCCCACTTAAGTTAAACAACGTCCTCGTTGTTTGTATAAAAGGTTAAAAACTGGAAAATAAAAGAATTAGAACAGAAAAACTCCCCTGAGATTTGCTCGGTATGATCCTCCATTAGTATAAGAGCAAAAATCATCATTCTTGTGGAGTAGAACGTTTAAGCTTCATAATAGATGTATCCACAGGAAATGCAGGAATCTATAATACCACCAAGGCTTTAAAACACACCTAAGTTAAGAAAGGTTCAAACTTGCATAACACATTAGTAGTTAGGTAAAAATAAAACATAAAAAAAATAAAAATGAAAATCATCAGGTCAGTCGATGCGCCGTATCTTATGGAAGAAGATACGCCGTATCGAGCCTGGAATAAATACTGATCAGAATAGAAGATGCGCCGCATCCTTAACCTGGGATGCGCCGCATTAAAATAAACTGATAAAAAGTTTTAAAGTCGAAAATAAAAAATGCAGAAAAATAAAGATATGACCATTGCAGGAGATGCGTCGCATCTCAGGATTGAGATGCGCCGTATCCTCTGCGGCCTGACTGACTCGACACAAAAACAGAATAATAAAAGATAAATCCGGGTTGTCTCCCGGTAAGCACTTGTCTTTATTCCAGAGTCTTCAAGTTAGACTCACGTTCAGCTCTTTAGTATCGATCATTGAAGGAGTCGGAAACATCGCGCTCCCTCATTGCCAATTCAGTAATATTGAACACTCCTTGCTCGTCCTTAATTTCCACGCCGTTCTTCTTCAGTATCTGTATAAACAAAGTTCTGTCCCTTTCGGGCAGAGATGACAAAATGATAGACGGGAAATTCTTATTATCATATAGGCATAAATAAGCAAGGTGGGGTGGTAGTTCAATAAACACATCATTATTCAAATTCGTTTTCTCAACTATTCTCCTACGTTTGTTAATTACTACACAATCATACCACTCATCATCAGAATCATTGACAACATCGCGTCTAAGTTCGGTAGGTACATTAAGGTCAATAAATTCCTCAAAGTTCTCATGATTAGGATTAGTTGAGTTGTTTTGAATCAATGTTTCTCCCATAAGTCTGGCTTCAAGATCGAGGTCCATACGTTCTCTTAATCCTAGCATGTAGACACCTCTAATTATGCTTTTAATAGGATCTTGGCACTTATAGACTAGTTTATTATTCCCTACCCTTAATGAGATTTTTCTTTTAAACACATCAATCTTAGCATGGGCAGTAGACAAGAAAGGTCTTCCAAGGATTAAAGGAATCTTAACATCCTCGGGCATATCTAATATAACAAAGTCTACAGGGAAAATAAACTTCTCAATCTTAACTAGCACATTATTAGCAATCCCTTCAGGTCGTTTTACCGTTTTATCAGCCAATTCAATAAGTAACTTAGTTGGTGCTAATTTTCCTAGTCCTAGGGTAGTGAATGTCTTAAGAGGCATAACACTAACACTAGCTCCTAAGTCAGCTAACACATTATTGAAAGATATATTATTAATTGAACAAGGCAAAGTAAAACTTCCTGGGTCTTTTTCTTTATGAGGCAAGGCATTTAAGTCGGTTGCAGAGCTCTCTTCTTTCATTGTAGCCTTGATCTCCTCTTCAATCTTTGTCTTCTCTTTTAGCAGTCTCCTTAAACTGATTGAAGAATTAAAGAAAAATTCGGGTCTTGCACCATCATTACCATTCATCGGTCTTCTAGGAAAAGGAATGTTAGGAGTGACTTCTTCAGTGATGCTTATGGCCTTGACATGATCTCTTGGGTTGGTTTCAGTTGAGCTAGGTAAACTTCCGTATCCCCTTTCTTGAAGAACTTTGCTCATTTGACCAATTTGTTGTTCCAGTGCTTTGATCGAAGCTCCTTGATTTCTTGTAGTAGTGTCCGTTGAAGCTCGGATTTCTTTGATCATAGCAGTATTCTCTTCATGTCTTTTAGCAGCATCGGCCATAATTTGCTTTAGAGTATCATCTAAAGTCTGCCTCCTTTCTTGATAAGCGGGATTGAAGTTGTTCTTTTGATAGAATCCCGGGGTGGCTTCCCTAAATCTTCCTGAAGGTCGGAATGGTTGTCCAAATTAGGTGTAATATGCTTCTTCAAACGTCTCACTTTCATTCTTATTCGGGCAATCTTTAGTGTAGTGAGGTCCTTCGCACTTTTCACATCCAACTTGGGCAGCATACACTCTTTCATCACGCTTCTTCATCTCTCTACTAATTTTATCCAATTGAGCTTGAATAGCAGCAATCCCGTCAAAATTAGTGCTGCTCTTAGATCTAGTAGAGGTCCCATCGTGCCATTTTTGAGAATGATCAGCAGCTTCTTGGATAGCTTTCCTTGCATTGGTTACACTCATTTGAGGCACAGCTCCCTTAGCGTCCAAGATTTGTCTAGTAGGCACGTCCAATCCTTGATAAAACAATATTATCTCCTGCATAGGGGTTAGATAGTGTTGAGGACATTTTACCAGTAAATCTTTAAATCTTTCCCAAGCTTGATAAAGAGTTTCATCAGGCTCTTGCTTGAAACTGTTGATAGCCTCCATCTTTTTAGCGGTCCTAGCAGGTGGACAATATCTCTTCAGGAATTTGCTCTTCAAATCTTCCCATGTAGTGATTGAACTAGCAGGTTCATTCCTTAGCCACTTGTTAGCAGCTCCTTTTAGCGAGATTGGAAAGATTCTTAGCATGAGTTGATCGTCAGTGACTCCTTCTGAAGTAAACAAATCCGCAATCTCGAGGACCTTTTCAACATGCTCATTAGCATCCTCGTGTTCCGATCCACTGAAAGCATTCTCTCTTAGCTCCTTGAGAAACTAACCCTTCAATTCAAACTTTGACTTATCATCAAACTTTGGTCTAGCAACTCCTGAAGTGTAATCAGCACGGGTTTTGTTCATGTATTCCTCCATAGTAGTGTTTTCGCCCATTGTTTCTGTTTCTTCTTCCTCTTTCTCTTCAGAAAAATAATCAAGCTCGAATGAACTTGAAGTATCAAAGCTTTTTGTGTCGAAAAGCCTTTTAAGCGAATGAAAGACTCGTTCAGGATCTTCGAAAGGTTGAATCAAGTTCTTCGTAGAGCTCCTGGTCATGCACTTCCTGAAATCAACACAAAAATATCAGTAGGGTATGCTCGAGAAAGTAGTATATCAGAAAATTAACAACGAAAATGGAATACGAAAAATTAAAGTTACTGATATCTGCAGACGATGCGCCGTATCCAAAAAGTTGGATACGCTGTATCTTATAATCGTTAAAATTAAATCAGACTTTATTCAGAAAATAGATACGCCGCTCAGGAAACAGAATGCGCCGTATCTGTTTTAATTATCAAAAATCGATATTTATTAAAATTAAATGCGTCGTATTAACAAAAGTTAATGCGCCGTATTTTCGTTACGTTTCAAAATATAAGATTTTTTATTCAGAAGATACGCCGTATCGACAGAGATCGATGCGCCGTATCTGTTTAATAATTTGAAAACTGTTTTTAATTAAAATAATAGATACGCCGTATCTGCTAAAGCAGATGCGTCGTATGGCGTTAACGTTTAGAAATTTTTTTTTTTATCAAAACAGATACGCCGTATCTTTGGGAAAAGATGCGTCGTATCGAATTAATTAAACGCGTTGTATTTTATAAAAATTAAACGCAATACGCCGTATCTGAGAAATCAGATGCGCCGTATCGTTCGATTTGTCTCAGTACAACGATAGCAGAATACAAAAAATATGAAAAATAAAAACAAATAAAACACACGAAAATAAACAAAATAAAAGCAAACAAATAACACGCAAAAACAGAAAATATGCAAAATATTACAATGAATGCAAATTAATCTAATACACAACAAAATTAGCGGTTAGATTAAAAATTAAAAACCTAATTAAAATACTAATCAAATTAACAGATAATAACAATTCCCTCCCCGGCAGCGGCGCAAAAAACTTGATGCGTGCGATGTGTCGTTGCGGTTTAGCAGTATTAATGCCTACTCAAGTTTTAAATTTATATTTAGCCGACTTATCAATAACACACACACTTAACGAGCAGTGTACCCGGTCAGTATGAATATAATGGTAAGTAGAGTGTCGATCACTAAGAGTGGAACGTATTATCTAGTTATTCTAATCAGTATTTTAATATATTAAGTTAGCTATACAACCTATTCTAACGCAAGGGGGTTTCAGCCTGAGAGACTGGCACGATTTGGTTGCAATTAAATAATAAACTAAACCAATAGGCACGAATCAGCAAGTAGCACACACGTACACAGATAAATACTCGAGACAATAAGAGGGCTGTCCTGATAGATAAGTAGTTTGTCACTTGTTTTATTGCTAGTTTTATATGAAGTGTATAGTTCGATGCAACGCACCGAGATTAAGTCCTTTCTCGTTGGTTCTAATCTTATCGGCGAGTAAACCCTTAATGATTACTTATGACTATCCT
Source organism: Artemisia tridentata subsp. tridentata (assembly GCA_021014915.2). NCBI lineage: Eukaryota > Viridiplantae > Streptophyta > Magnoliopsida > Asterales > Asteraceae > Artemisia > Artemisia tridentata. Next base: position 369,291,219 of record CP139503.1, read on the forward strand.
ATTTATCTTTCTTCCTACTTTTCTACAGACCATATAATGCATAGGCGATCTAATAAATAGGCGAGGGCTGAGGCATGGCGACCCGATCAACGCTCAGCTAGACACAGAGGTTATCAATGCACTAATAAAAGTCACCAAAGACATCAACATATAAACTTTAATTAATGAGAAAGCAGTTTTAAGGGAGTGCAATCTTTCCGTTGTCACATTACACAAGCCACCAATCTTGATGAATTAAAGTTTACTAACACAATAAAACAAAACTACTTAATGAATTAAACACATGCAGCACCTTCTTACAGCTCTTGTATCTTCGTTTGGGTGTGTCTTGTGCTGCCTTAATCGACTGAATTCGTCCTAGGTTTCTGTACTTCGGTCTTCGGATATAATATGTCACCTCGAAATGCGTCTGGTCTTGGGGTATTTATAGTTTCTGTCTGAGGGTAGGATCCGGCGCATCTAGTAAGTAGATGCGGCGCATTGACTTAACTTCGCGTGGGGTCCAAGATTAATATATTCAGGAATATTCGTACACCGCCAGAAGATGCGGCGTAACTCCATTCTAGGATGCGGCGCATGTCCTCTTGTATCTTGGATCGTATCTGGTGAAATATTGATAGTGATGCGGCGCATGTCATAAGTGAGATGCGGCGCATCTGGAGCAGAATAGTCTTGATCTTGTACATTTCGGTAGACTCTTAACTTCTTGCATGTTTTGCTCCATAATTAGTCCAAAATCGCCAAGTTTCACCAAATGCTTGTTTTTACCTGAGAATTACAAAAGTAAACGATTAAGTATCAATCCTCATACATAATATAATAAAACAAATCAAATAATTAGGATAAATGATAGTAATAAAATGTACTTATTTGAGTTCATCAGCCGTATCGATAGAGATCGATGCGTCGTATCTGTTTAATAATTCAAAAACTGTTTTTAATTAAAATAATAGATACGCCGTATCTGCAAAAGCAGATGCGCCGTATGGCGTTAACGTTTAGAAAAATTTCTTATTAAAAACAGATACGCCGTATCTTGGGAAAAGATGCGTCGTATCGAATTAATTAAACGCGTTGTATTTTATAAAAATTAAACGCAATACGCCGTATCTAAGAAAATAGATGCGCCGTATCGTTTGAATACGCTCAGTACAACGATAGCAGAATACAGAAAATACGAAAAATAAAAACACAAATAAAAACAAACGAAAATAAACAAAAATAAAAACACACAAAAACAGAAAATATGCAAAATAATACACTGAATGCAAATTAACCTAATATACAACAGAGTTAGCAGTTAGATTAAAAATTAAAAAGAAAAACCTAATTAAAATACTAATCAAATTAACAGATAATAACAATTCACTCACCGGCAACGGCGCCAAAAACTTGATACGCGTGTGCGTATGCTCTAATTTATACCCACGGTATGTCGTTGTGGTTTTAGCAGTATTCAAGTTTTAAATTTATATTTAGCCGACTTATCGATAGTACACACACTTTAACGAGCAGTGTACCCGGTCAGTATGAATATAATGGTAAGTAGAGTGTCGATCACTAAGAGTGGAACGTATTATCTAGTTATTCTAATCAGCATTTTAATATATTAAGTTAGCTATACAACCTATTCTAACGCAAGGGGGTTTCAGCCTGAGAGACTGGTACGATTTGGTTGCAATTAAATAATAAACTAAACCAATAGGCACGAATCAGCAAGTAGCACACACGTACACAGATAAATACTCGAGACAATAAGAGGGTTGTCCTGATAGATAAGTAGTTTGTCACTTGTTTTATTGCTAGTTTTATATGAAGTGTATAGTTCGATGCAACGCACCGAGATTAAGTCCTTTCTCGTTGGTTCTAATCTTATCGGTGAGTAAACCCTTAATGATTACTTATGACTATCCTATTTATCTTTCTTCCTACTTTTCTACAGACGATAGAATGCATAGGCGATCTAATAAACAGGCGAGGAAGGGGCATGACGACCCAAGCAATGCTCAGCTAGATACAGAGGTTATCAATGCACTAATAAAAGTCACCAAAGACATCAACATATAAACTTTAATTAATGGGAAAGCAATTTTAAAGGGAGTTGAAGTGAATGATAACATAACACAAGCCCATCAATCCTGACCAATTAAAGTGTACTAATACAATAAAACAAAACTACTTAATGAATTAAATACATGCAGGACCTTCTTACAGCTCTTGTATCTTCTTTCAATGTATGTCTTGTGCTGCTACTTCGACTGAATTCGGCCTAGGGTTTCTGTGGTCTTCGGTCTTCTTCTCTATTAGCCTCCTGTCCAACCCTTGAATACGTCTGGTCTTGGGGTATTTATAGTTTCTGTCTAAGGGTAAGATGCGGCGCATTGAATAAGTAGATGCGGCACATTGACTTAACTTCGCGTGGGGTCCAAGATTAATATATTCAGGAATATTCGTACAGCGCCAGAAGATGCGGCGTAACTCCATTATTAGATGCGGCGCATGTCCTTGCTGTCTTGGATCGTATCTTGTGAAATCTTGATAGTGATGCGCCGTATGTAATAAGTAAGATGCGGCGTATCTGGAGCAGAATGTCTTGATCTTATTCATTTCAGTAGACTCTTAACTTCTTGCTTGTTTTGCTCCATAATTAGTCCAAAATCGCCAAGTTTCACATAATACTTGTTTTTACCTGAGAATTACAAAAGTAAACATTAACGTATCGATTCTCACAGATAATATAATAAAACAAGTCAAATAAATAGGATAAATGATGGTAATAAAATGTACTTATTTGAGTTCATCAATACCCTTCACCAAGTGTGCCAATTGCCCGGACTTCACAGCTTCTTATATCTGTTTCTTTAACTCTCTACAACTGTTCGTATCTTGACCATAATCTTCGTGAAAGTGATAATACTTGCTGGTATCCCTGTTTTTGCCCTTACTTGTCATACGAGGGGGTGCTTCGAAGGCCTTAGCAGCCCTCTCCGTAGCAAGTATTTCCTTTGGAGACTTGGTTAGACTGCTTAACAAACCGTGGTTGGGGCCTTTGTTGTACGGAGAAAACCTGTCTCTGTTCTTGTTCTTGTTCTTTGACCCTTCCCACGAAGAATGCTTCGAAAACTTGTTGTTGCTGTCTCTGTCTATCGGAGCCCCATTAGTGGATACCTCTTTCGCTTCGATCCAAGTATACGTCTTTTCCATTAACCCTTTGTAAGTTGTCGGAAGGTCAGTGGACAAGAATTCTACCAAACTCCGATTTCGAAGACCATGTACGAAACTCGAAATACGCTGATCGAATACCTAGTAACGAAGGCCCTTGTGCTTTCGTTTTCCTTTTGTTTGATGTTGTGCACCGTTAAATGAGTCCTTGTGAACTTCTTTTGCTGACTGAAGTGTGACCGGAACTTAGCCTTAAGATCATCAAGATTGACGATGCTACCGGGCTTTTGCCCATTCCACCAAATACGAGCAGAATCCCGTAGGGTGTATGTAAACATATGACAGGCCACCGGCATAACCCATTTTTGCATTTTGATAGCCCCTTCGAACAAGTGTAAGAAATTGTCCGGATCCCCCTTCCCATCATAAGTCTCAATGTGCGAAGGCATTTTTAACCCATCAGGCAGTGGGTAATCTTCTATCCACCTAACGAAGGGTGTAGCTGAACCCATAGGGTCTGAGTATAGACAATTGTAAGGTGGTGCATACATGGGAACAGGATTATAGGGATTGTTGCTTTGGGGCATTCCCATAGGAGTTTGACTTGGCTAGGACTGATAAGGTGCATTCATAGCAAACGGGTAACCGTTTCCCATGGCATACGGAGGGTATGCCATGGGATGTCCGAAGGGTATGCTCCCAAAAGTTTGAGGGAGGCTTGGGTTATTAGGCTGTCCATTTACTGGAGGATATAAATTTTGAGGATAAGACTGAGTTTGGAACGAGGGGTACATACCATTGGGAGGAAGATTTCCTCCCATATTAATTGTAGGTAGATTGCCTTCTACGTCTGATGCGTGAGAAGGTTGCAATGAAACCCCAGCTTCAGTCCTTCCAAGATGAGCTGCTAGCAATGGAGGCAAAGTCACCCCCACTTCTTCCCTTCGTTGGCTCCTACCGTTGGAGCCTTCGGTAACTGCCCCTTCTCTCCTCGTCGGAGCCCTCTCGGGGACTCCTTCAGAACCAACGGACCTTCTGCTTAGCCTTCGACTGACTGGAGACCCAATCCTTAAGGCCGATAGAGTTGCTCCTTGGGTCGGAGGCCTAGGTTCCATCTTCATTTCTTCATCATACTCATCACTTGAGTATTCCAACTCTCTTCGCATCTCAGCATTCCTGACTTGCCTCTTACGAGCCCTTAGGAGGGATTCCAACACTTCGTGGTTGGCTTCGACAAAGGCTGGGCAAATAATGGGCTCCGGATTGGCTGATGTCGAAGCATGATGGTTGGGTGTTGTTTCTGGGTGAGAACGTGTTGTGAACGTGGAGGCGGTTATTGGGGGAAGGTTGTTAGAGTCATTGATTGTTATTGGTGCCAAGGTTGAGAAACCCGGTGGGGGAGTATCTTCTCTCCCTTGATCCACGCCGGAATAATAGTGAAAGTAGTTGGTTGGTTATAAGCTTGGAAATAACGAGACCAATTGTAGCGGTCCCACGAATGGCGCCACTGATTGTACAAATAATTGCACGACCAGGCCTTCGATGATAATCAAAGGATTTATGGGGTGTTGGGATTGCGCCAAGCTTGTTCTTAACCTGCAATAAGAAATACCAAGACACTACGTTAAGTGATTGCGCAGGGGTTGGACCTTGCGAACCACCTCCGGCGTGCGAGTAAGTATGTGTGATATGATAAGTAGGTTGTAAATTGAGAAAGTGAAGTTAACTTACATCGTCTTGGCCCGACTAAGCTATTTATAGGAGAGAAATAGGACTTAGTGGGCGGTTGCACTTTGTTCGAAGATCATGGGGGGTCCCATGATTTTGTGGTAACCGCTAGGGCTTTGTAGCCCACGATCTCTATTTTGACGGGAAGGTCTAAAGGAAGAGGAGACGTGGGTATGACCAGGTCAAGAGGGTTCTCCGTTGTAGTCCCTTCGAGAGGGATACCCCGAAGGGCTTAAGGCTTCGATTGGCGGGTTCCCACATGGTAACCATTTCGTAGACGAATGGTTTTACGCCAATGAAACGTGTTAGGAGATTAACCTGGGCCTCCGAAGGGAGGGCTTTCTACAGGCTCGAAGGGGAGTCCTTCGACCCGTTCGGAGGGTACATCATCAGTTCCCCATCACCTTTTCCTTCTTGTTCGACATAACTATTCCAAGATTAAAATAACTTAAAACACCATGCTCCTTTGACCCTATTGTTTCATTCGACTAAGACATTTCATGCACCATCCTTTCAATCACCTAGAAACCATGCAGAGTAGATTAAATTAATCCTAAAGCTATACCTTTATTCGCCTATATAAACCCTAAGTATCTTCCAAATTCCTCACACACTCAAACTTACAAACACTTACCAACAACACAACAATTCCTTTTTTGTTCCATTTGGGTTACTGTCGAGTTACAAGGAGAAGCAATAAGCAAAGATTTTGGGTCACTACAAGCTTTCTAAGTTCATTTTGGGTTATAAGAGATTTTGTTGTAGTCGATAATCACTCTTTATCACACAATATTTGTTACACGTTAAGCTCAAGAGAGATGATGGGACAATGGGTGTTTAACTGTGGATCGTATATAGATAGAGAGAAAGATATGAATGTTAAAACTTTTCTATTATTGCACACACAACACACCTGTGAACCACACTTCAAATGAAGTGTTTTGAGCTTTAAATACTACAAGCTTTTTGCCTTATGGGCTTTGTGTGTTTTAGCTCTTGGATTGGGCTTTTACATCTAACAATAAATCTAACATAAGCCCAAATTACAAAGTTCTAATATAAAGTGAAATGACCATCACTTCTACATTAATTTTAATGCTAACAATCTCCCCCTAAGGGATGGTCATTTCAATTATGCACCATGTGATTGGGTCTTTAGACTTCTGGGTCTTGAACTTTGTGATTCTTCGTTCCTTCATGCATTGTGATCTTCATCGTATCGTCATTTGGATTGTTCTTTGCCTTGATCAACATCTTCATGTATTCACAGCGTCTTTTCTTCCAATGTAGATGTTGAGACATACGATGATCGATGGACTTTCTTCAGTACCTGCTTAAAACAGTTAGCAATAAATCGACCAGCTCTTCCAGGTTCAGATCTCATTATGACACTTACAACTTATGTCCTTTTTGGCGAACACAAGTGTATTTTATTGGAAGTGTTCCTAAGAGATCTTTGATGAATCTCATGGCTCTAGACTCAATTATGTGCGTTTTGGTTTTAGATGTCGGAGGCGTGGAGCAGAGTGCCACCTTTTCAATATCAACATATCTTGGAGTGAGAGGTCGATAGATTATGCATTGATCTCCGTGAGAAATGAAACAAATATCTTTTAAGAGATATCTGAGTGGCTAGGAGGGGTTTGTGCACCGCGTCACTGGGTCCATGACGTCTTGTCTTCAATATCAGTATCACCTTAGTGAGTACCGATAGCATATGTATTGACCCGGTTTCTTTCCTAAGTTTTCATGGAGGGCTATTTCTTTTCACCCTATCATTAAACTTTTCTTTTTCATTCTTCAACCCCTTCTTTCTCCTTTCTCATTTGCTCCTTTTTTTTTCAATCATACCTAAGGACTTCTAATTCTAAACTATTGGAATTGTCCTTGGGTAGATCCCTCCGGTTCTGGCAGATCATTAGACATTACCTAACCATAATCACCTTATTACACCATGATTATCCTAGATTTGTTGATCGCATGCCATAAAACCATTTTGTGAAAATCTCTCAAAGCGTTTATGTATAAAACACATTTTGGTTAACACTTCAAGAGTTTAGCATTTTCTGAAATACTCCCCCTTTACAGGTGCTCATGCATTTTTGAAATAAATTGCACATGTTGGGTAGAGTTCGCACATTTGAAATGATCAATTTTCAATGAACATGACCTTCGCGAGACACGCTTACATCACTAGTTAGACTAGCTTGAAATTATTACCCGTCCCGGTCATATTCAATGATCATCTTTCGAATTGGTACATTCTACTTAGACAAGTCCTTTGCGAGACACGCTTACATCACTGGTAAACCAGCTTGAAATTATTACCCGTCCCGGACAAGTCATTTCGATTACTGACATTTAGTTTTCGTCAATTCGAGGGTTAAACTGAGTCTGTCTTTGAGATTCGAACCATGATCACATTTTAATCACATTTCTCCCCCTCAAAAATTGCATTTCGATGGTATTTTTGATACCGTTTGATTAAAATCATTGTTTTGGAAAGCTAATAGGGAGAAACGATGTTGCATGAACTTTTTGGAACAAATTTCTTTTTTGAATACTCCCCCTCAAAACTTGCATTGGTTTTGACATTTTTGAAAACTTTGGAGCAAGTGTGGAGTAACGATTCGAAAATCTTAAGCAAAAATTTTGAAAAGATTTGAAAACCTTTTAATGAATTTTGAATAAAATTTTGCTTAAGATGAAGAAGTTTGGTTTGATAAACTTTGCATGAAAACTTCTTTTCTTTTAGGATTGTTGCAATTAAAGTGTACAACAGGGTCCTTTGCATGAAAAACGGCTTCTTTTCTTTTATGTATGCATAAGCCAAAACGTTGAAGCTCGGGTTGTAAGCTGAAATACTTACAAGCCATTGATTTTTAGGAGAAGAGCTCGAAATTTTTTGATGAAGCACTTTCCTTTCTTTGAAGCACGGGTCCTGAACTGATGTGTCCAGAAGCCATTAGGTTAAGCGCGGGTTTCGTACTGAAATGAACGAAAGCCATTTAGATTTTAGGATAAGCGCTCAAAATTTTTGATGAAGCACTTTCCTTTCTTTGAAGCTCGGGTCCGAAACTGATTTGTTCCGAAGCCATTTTGACCAGATTAGACAACAATTTTTGGAACCCATTTGAGCACTGCACCAACGGGTTTAGCAAATTTTGAAAACCATTTGTAAGTTGTGTCAATCTGATTCAAAGAAGTTGAATTCCAACGAGGACTAAAAATCGGTGTTTCATTTGGAAATAACACTCGTGGAATCAACGGTGATTTAAAATCGTTTTTTAAAGCAGAATCATTTTTGTGTTGTAGCGGAAGCATTTCAGAGTTTGAAGGACTTTGTTTTGGTTTCCACACTTGCTTTACCCGTGTAAAGTGAGAGCGTGGAGTTTGAAATCTTTGAGTCTCTTCATGAGACAGATTTTGAGCATTTCAGAAAATCTTGGTTTCTTTGAAAACTTCCTTCCTTTTTGCAAAGAATAGGTTGTAAACTGGGAAACCTTTTTCGAAAATGGTTTTGAAGATTCACCCGTGTAAACCTTCTTTGAAACACTCACTTTTGGTGTTGAAAGATTTGAAATGGGAGATTTTCCTTTTGAATGGCTAAGAGAATCAAACTTCACTTTTAAAGCATTGTATGAAGTTCGCAAATCACTGTATTCTTTTTGAAGATGATCTTGAGATGTCAATTTAGATTCCAAAGAGGTAATTTGTTTCAAAAATTGATCTTTTTCAGCTTTTGAATCATCTATTTTACGTGCCAATTTCCGTTCGAAAACAATATTTTCTTTTTCAAGCCTTTCAAAATATGTTTCGAATTTGTTTGTTTTGTTGAAAAGATCAGTTTTGACATCCTCAAGATCGTTTTTTCTTTGAGCTAAAAGAGTTTCAAGCTCAAGTACTTTTGTTTGAAGCACATGATTTGCGTTTTCCATTTCAAAATCTGAAGAATTAGAATCAAACAGAGGATTTGGATAGGAAACTTTTGTAACTTGAGGCTTCAATACTTCAGACTCCTTTTGTTTCGTGTTTGATTTTTGATTCAGAACACGTGAACGTTTGATTGAATCAAACAGGTTTTTGTAAGTCTGTTTCAAATGCTCATTTTCTTTTTGTAATGATGCCACAGCATGTTCCAATTCAATATTTTTTGTATCAAGTTCATCCAAATCAAACTTGATATTGGCATCATCACAATTTTCTTCAAAAATCTTTTCCTTTTCAGAAGAAGCAATTCTTTTTGACAATTCTTCTTTGACTTCAGCTACTTCTTTTGAAAGTTCGGTGATTTTCCTTTTGAAACAAAGATTTTCAGATTTCAAAAAATATGTATGTTCAGAATCCACATTCTCATGCTCATGATTGACAGACACCGACTTGAGTGACTCAATTTGATTTGTGAAAATTTCTTTTTGAATGTCAAGTTTTAAGCATTTTTCATCAAATTCATCTTCAAGAGAATGAACGTACTTTAAATCTTCTCTCATTTCAGCGACAAGAAATTTTTCAAAGTGTTCAAAACTGAAATTGATATTTTTCACAAGAGGTTCAATCTCATCTTTTAGTAACTTACAGACTTCACTTTTTAGCCAAGAGTCTGAAAACATGAGACGACCGTAGTCACGATCGATGTATTGTTGTTTCGACCAAATGACCTTTAACATGTGCTCAATGTGATTTTTAAGATTACAAAACTGTTTCCTTGCTTTATTTTGCCATAAATTAGCATCATAAGTAGCAAGTTGAACTTCTTTGAAAAATCTTTTCACATTTGTGTCTTTTCTTTTTAAAGGTGGTTTTGGTATTTCAGACAATTGTATACAACCATACACAAAGCCTTGGTACGAGAGTGGACTTTTTCTTTGTTTGACTTTTAAGCGTTTTTCCTTTTCCAAATTTTCATCTTCTTCTGATATGAATAGAGCATCAGTCGGCAAAAATTTATGTTCCACCTGATCTGTATTTTCAAAACCAATTCCTGATTTTCCCTTATGAACTTTCTCAGCTTTACGAATCATCATTTGAAGAGTTTGAACACTTTGGTCTGTTTTCGAAGTTTTTCTTCAAGATTGTTTGCACGTTTTAAAACCTCTTGATTTTCTTTCTCAAGTTTTGTATTAACAATCTTAAAATTTGAAGTGGTTTCCTGAAGCATTGAGTATCTCATTTTTAATTCAACGTTCTCTTTTAAAAGTGCTTCGATCTTTCTGTTGGCGGGGCCCATATTTGCATTCAGATTTTTAATGGAAAGTTTTTCACGTGAAAGGGCCTCACGACACTCAACTTCAAGTTCTTTATTTCGTTTGAGAACATCTTCATTTAATTTCTGAGCTTGAGATTTAAGTTCTGAGATTTGAACGTCCTTGTAATGTGTTATTTTCTCAAAATCTTTTTTCATTTCTTTAAATCCCTCAAGCTCTTTGGACAATGAGGCATTCGTTTGCTTAGCTTTACGATTGTCCTCTTTGCATTTTTCAAGTTCACGTTTGAAATTATCGATTAAAGAAGCAAATAAGGCATGATCTTGATCATGAGATGATCCATCCTGGGCAGGCTCACCTCCATTAGGATCCATATCTGGGGTTGTGGGAGTGATATTACTATCAAACCTTTGCTCCACATATGTGTCACTGATGGACTCAGGATGCGCAGGATGTGTCTTGTCATGAACAAACATATTCTCGAACAAATCAACATTATCATTATCATGTGAATGTTGTACCGTAGCCAATATTGCTATGTCAGATGAAGATCTGATATTGTCAGCTTCAGTATCCCACACAGCTTCATTCCTGTGTGTACCATCAGCATCCGAATCGTATCTTGGAGTGTTGCTTTCAACATGCTATTCTGAAGATGTGTCTGTTTCCGTGAAGACCAAGCTAGCATCAGATGTTGTACCTTCATCGACCTTTTCTTCTTCTTTGTTTGCCTCTTTCTCATTCACCTTTGTTTCCTTTAATAGCACTTCTTTTTCAATCTGCTCTCTTTCCTGCTTCAGCTTCTCCATTTCAATTCTTTCCCGTTCTTTCACTTTCATTTCTTCCCGCATCTCTGTTAGATGAAGTGATCTTTTAGTAAGCACCAATTCCAGTGTTCTCATATGACCAAACAACTGAAGTCTAAACGTTTCCACGTCCAGGTGTCTGCTGACGCATTCACTCCATATTTCTCTTGTTGATTCATAATCTGGATCATTTCTGGAATTAAAGTCAAGAAACCATTTAAGTTGCGTCTGGAGCGCTTGATAGGCTACTATGCAGTCACTTCCTTGTACAATTTGATTCTCTAATTGAGATATGTTGTGCAAGAGTTTCTCTCCGAAGGTTGAAAAATCCATTCCAGATTCGAAGGTTGAAAAATCCTTTTTAGATCCGAAGAGTTTTCCAGAAATTCGATTGAATAAATATGGTTTTAACATTGGAGACCTTGCTTCAGAGATTGTCACACATTGACTCTTAACTCCTTGGAAGTGCATTAGACAACGTTCCTTCGTGACGTTTTGCACAACTGGAGACATCTGTCCCGCTTGAGAACTTGATTCCATTTGCTTGCGGTGTGATAAAGTTGATTCAGGATCTTTGCAACGAAATAGGAGATGTTGTTGTTGAAGGTTAAGTTAGGTTGTTGTTGTGAAGTCTTGTTGTGTTGTTGGTGATCGTTGAAGTTACAGTTTATATAAACGAAACAAATTTAAATAAAGTTACAAAATTTAATTAGAGTATAATTAAGACAAAGTCAAAAGTTTACAATTTTGACAAAGGTTATGTAAATTGTAATTTAGATAAAATGAAAATTTCTATAGAAATTTCAATTTGACAAAAATTTATATAAATTATGGCAAAATGTCAATTTAGATAGAAATATATCCAATTTATATAAATTGGCAATTTATATAAAATCTAACATTCTTATACAAGAGGGTAGATATCCGTTTGTCGAAGTATTTTCCACTCTTATACAAGAGTTAAAATACCGAGTTCACTTTTGAGTTGACGAAATTACGTTCGAATCAAATCCTTAAAAGTTATTTAACTTTGAAGTCGTTTCACAGAAGTACGAGGGCCAAAACTGCCAAATCTGAAAGTTATTTAAGGCTGCTGGAAAGTACAGGGACTGAAAATGACAATACTGAAGTTTCTCCTTTGTCCGATATCGCACAATATTTGTTACACGTTAAGCTCAAGAGAGATGATGGGACAATGGGTGTTTAACTGTGGATCGTATATAGATAGAGAGAAAGATATGAATGTTAAAACTTTTCTATTATTGCACACACAACACACCTGTGAACCACACTTCAAATGAAGTGTTTTGAGCTTTAAATACTACAAGCTTTTTGCCTTATGGGCTTTGTGTGTTTTAGCTCTTGGATTGGGCTTTTACATCTAACAATAAATCTAACATAAGCCCAAATTACAAAGTTCTAATATAAAGTGAAATGACCATCACTTCTACATTAATTTTAATGCTAACAGATTTGGAATTCTTGGTTACTCATTTTCACTCGACACATACTCCCTTCGTACCCACTGTAAGAATCGTGTGCTCATAAACTTGCATTTTGATTTACCACATTCCCTACTTTAAACATGTTCATACTCGAAACATTCATGTTAAAAGACTTATATGGTTAAGTTGGTAAGGAACTAAAATGAGTTCTTTTGAATACATATAAATATACATACGTACACATATACATGCAATCTTATGTAAATGGGTTACTTGGGTTACTTTCTTTGACTTCAACATGCATATGCATACATACATTCGTATGTACATACAAAATATATGAAATTGGTCATGTTGTGTTTAAACGAACTTGTGTGGCGAACCTCGGTCTCGTAAAACATATTAACATCCAAATAAATAACTAGCAACCATATTGTTTTCGAATCAACGTACATACATTTCATGTCGAACTTGATGAGTTGTTGGAACCTAAAGCAATTAGACGAAAACTACATATAAAACAAACATAAGTTTGGCTCCCGTGGACATGGGCTTATTCGACTTATTTTGGTGCTTATTTGGTGACTTCCGTTGTCTTGTACTCATTTTGAAAAAGCTACGTCACACTGAAATGGGAGAAACACGAAACTTATGCATGCTATAGCAAGGCTCAGTATGTACTGAAGAGGATATATAACCAAAAATGAAACAGTAAGGGTATTGCTTAAATATATTCAACTTGAAAAACTAAACAAAGTAGAGCTTTGGCTCCACTGTTTGTGTCACTTCCCATTCTCACAGCCCACCCAGGTTCGAACCTGGTGGTTGCCGCTTAGTGAGTTGATTTTTTTTATTTATTTTATTTGTCTGTTTCGACTATATTTTTGGACCCGATCTAGTAAGATTTTATAACTTTTAATAAAAATGACAAAACTTACATTTTCAACATATTGGTCCAACACTTTCGTCAAGCTAATATATTTAGTATTTATTACTAAAACTCGACTAAAAGACGAAGATTTAAAAATGAAAAGAAAATATTTATAACCAAAAATTAATATAAATATTTTCTAACTTATCATCCACTAACTTTGGATAAATATAAACACATTTGTATTTATATATTTCGTATCGCGAAACGATTAAATATAAATACTTAATATAAAGTATTTAATATTATCGAATACTTATAACTTTCACAAATACTTTTATTGTGAATACTTTCCGTACTAAGTCTTTCGGTTACTCCCGAACCAAAAACTTATTCGTCATGAATACTTTTATATACTCTTATATATAATTGTACTTTTGTCCACGAGCCAATACTTACAAACACTTTGAAATGATTTAAACGAAAACTCTGCCACACAAGCAACATTAAACACAACCACTTGTAAACACTTAAATTTATTTAAACACTTTGAGTCGTGAGTACACATAACTGTAAACTAAGAATTGCCATACTAATCTAGGTCGCGTGTTGGTGCCACACACTGCTACTACTTGACTTTCATTTCAGAGGACTATTTTCTGAGGTGAGTTCGTAGCCCCACTTTTTAACTCGTATTTGCTTTGCAAACTTGGGGCGAGAAACATGCTTACTTTTCTGAACCATTTAAACCATGCATTTGTTTGAAAAACTATTACATGTTAGCCTAACTACTGTATCCCAAATTCATGCCCATACTCATGTACGGTTAGTTCCCGCTGGGAAGCACGAGTGATATAAATAGATCTATTGAGGGTGACACCTCCATCCGTGTTGAGATCCAACAGTCCAGATAAGACAAACGGATGTATACCATGTCGAATTACAAGTGTCACGGGATAGAACACTTGCCGGGCCTTATTATTTCATGAACACATTTCATGCACACTGTCGTAGCTTCGGTAACATGGAACTTAGCACAGCGTAGTAGACTTTCGTATAACATTATGCACATTATAATGTTAACTCGTAAACTTATTGGTCCAACTTTACTGCTTTATGTAAACCTATGAACTCACCAGTTTTTTGCTGACTTTTAGCATGTTTTTCTCAGGTGTTTAATTGTTTGATATATGATGATGCAAGGCAGCGCTTGGCAGGGGCATAGGCATACTTTTGGAGTGTACACATAACACTCATGACCAATGTTTTGTACTATAGGACAACTTTAAAACTATCATGGGCCTTGTTTTTCGCATTCATAACTTTGTAAAACTTAAGTTTTAATTTATGTAACTTTAAAACGGATTAGTTAGTCCGTTCTCTATCACTTGTGTTGTGATCCCAATACGTAGCACCCCAGATATTCTTTCCGCTGCATTTCTGATTTGGGGGTGTTACATGCGAACTCTACCCAACATGTGCAAATTTATCTCAAAAATGCAAGAGCACATGTGAAGGGGGAGTATTTCAGAAAATGCAAAAACTCTCGAAGTGTTAACTAAATGTGTTTTACTCATAAACACTTTGAGAGATTTTCATAAAAAGGTTTTATGGCTTGTGATCATCAAATCTAGGATAATCATGGAGTAATAAGGTGATTATGGTTAGGTTTATTTCCAATGATCTGCCAAAGCCGGAGGGATCTACCCAAGGATAATTCCAATAGATTAGTATTAGAAGTCCTTTGGAAAGATTGAAAAAAATGAGTAAATGAGAAAGGGAAAGAAGGGGTTGAAGAATTAAAAAGAAAAGTTGAATGAAAGGGTGAAAAGAAATAGTCTTCCATGAAAACTTAAGGCAGAAACCGGGTCAATACATCTGCTATCGGTATTCACTAAGGTGATACTGATATTGAAGACAAGACGTCATGGACCCAGTGACGAGCTGCACCACCCCTCCTAGCCACTCAGATATCTCTTAAAAGATATTTGTTTCATTTCTCACGGAGAACACTGCATAATCTATCGGCCTCTCACTCCGAGAAGGGTTGATATTGAAAAAGTTGCACTCTGCTCCCTGCCTCCGACTACTAAAATTAAAATGCACATTATCGAGTCTAGAGCCAATGAGTTTAATCAAAAATCTCTTCGGAACACTTTCATAAGAATACCCTTGTGTTCACCAAAAATGACACAAGGTGTACAAGAGTCTTAATGAGATCCAAGGATCTTGCCATTTATATCGTGATGGTTACGTGCTTCAAACGGTCTACAGTCGTGGGGTGATCTCCAGCGACTCACTGAATCGTGGGTGCACTTCGGTGTGTCCGTGTAAGCCCTTTCGAGGGTATCCGGTTCAGAAGGGCCTGGGTTAGGATTAGAGAAAGTCTACACACTATGCTGTTGACAATCTCGAAGTCTGAACCTGTAAGTGCTGGACGATTTATTACTAACTGTTTTATGCAGGTACTGACGAAAGTCCATCAACCATCATCTATATCCAACATCTTCACCTCCGCATACTCATACGTACAAAGATCATCCTCAACAGAGCTCAAGTGTAAAAGTTCAAGACCAAAAGATCAAGTGAAAGACAAAGTGTAACAACAAAGTCTAGAAGCTAGTCAAGACATCAAGAACAAAGTAATGAATCATGAAAGGATGACAAGTACGAAGATCATGAGGTATGAGTATGTTGGAGGACGCGACGCCAATGTAAAGAAGATGCTGAACGAAGGCAAGAACAACCACAAAGACGATTCTTTGAAGATCACATAGCATGAAGGAACCATGAACAAAGAATATTATACAACGACACACAAAGCACAAGACTATGAAGACGAAAGACCAAATCACACGGAGCATCATTTCTATGACCATCCCTTAGGGGGAGATTGTTAAGATTTATAAAAAGCGATGGTCATCGTCGTTGTAATATTTGTATTAAATGTGTCGTTGTGTAAGTTTGTTAATTTAGTCAATGGGCTTGGATTAAACCTAATAGATTAAATGTTATGATTAAATAGCCCATGTATAAGCCCAAGGTTAATCCAAGCCCACCCAAGTCAAGTAAACTATAAATAGCACCTTCCATCACCATTTGGAAGGTTGGTGCTCAGGATTCTCTTAGGTTTGTATTATTGAGTTAAGTGTGTGAATACAAGTTTCTCTCATAATCCACTCTTCTCTCTTTAATCTTATCTACTAATAAGTTGTATGTTAGGATTGATAATAGGCAATAACACTGTCTAATGATCTGAAGTAGCTGGAATTTTGTGTTGGGAAGTTTGTTTTGGGCTGTCAATTTGTTCTTTTGTATTTTTGGTGACAGTCTAGTGGCTGTTCATGGTTTGACATAGATTGGTCTTGTAATATCTTTGGGTTCTAATATATTTTTCCTTTATCAAAATATATATATATATATATATATATATATATATATATATATATATATATATATATATATATATATATATATATATATGATCATAAGCCTATCAAGTTAATATAAGCTAGATTAGACAAACACGTGTTTAGATGTACATCTACTTGCGGGTATTGGTTCAACAATTTAGGTCCAATGTCTACTTGTGACAATCATTAACACATGATATACATTTGCATCTATTTTATACTTTGAAGACACAAAATGGTAAACTTCATTATATCCGCGGTTAATTTTATCATAAAAGTTATTTCAGTTAAACGAATATTTATCTATTTTTATCTTTTAGTGTTTAACAAAATTCGTCTTTGCCTTGAAAAAAGAAAGTAACTTCTACATGAAAGACTTTGCAATCATTTCACTAGCAATGATCAAAAATAATATTTTAGCTAGATAGAAAAATGAATGATATAAAATATCTAATATGTTATCATCATGTTTTGAGTTCGAGTGGAACAAATGAATACACAGTCCAATGCCAAGCCACCTTTTTGGTGAGTACAATCGATCTGGGTCATCGAAAACTTGATGTTTGTAGGCTTGTAAGAATCCTCAACGACAAAATCCCCGACATGATAGTTTAGCCATTTTCCGTGTTCATTTAGATAACTTTCTGATATCACGCGTTGGCCATTGGATACTAAAAATTGAAATCGAGCTGGCTTGATGTTCCAGCCATGGACTTGTTGCGTGGTAGATGAGCATCGCCGCCCATTGGATGGTCTTTCAAGTTTGATATGGAAGAAAAGGCTATAACTCCCTGCTGGAAATTTGAACTCTATATCCCCTTCTACTTGTAACCACCATATTTTTTGTAGGTACGCAATTGAGTGGAATCTATGTACAACCATAAACTTTAAACATATCAATGATAATTTTTTTTTACGTAAAACAATCCACTATATATATATATATATATATATATATATATATATATATATATATATATATACACAACTTTAGCGTACATGTAAAATCCTTAATGCTAACTATGCAATATATGCCAATAACACAAGTTTTTGGCTTAAAATGTATTGCCTGCCGAGTGCCGAGTATACGAAATAATAAAAATATAACACAACTAAATGATTGTATAGCTTTTTTATAATTAACACATTAGCAGACACTTGTATATATTTCAACTTGAAACAAGTAAAGAAGAAGTACGTGTGCCTCAGCTTTGTTAAAAAAAGGTTTTACATAGTATTGGTAATTGATTCGTCTATCTTAAAACGTACGTACTGATCAATATATTGTATACAATATATCCTTTTTTTTTTTTTTTTTTAACCACGAGTTGTGATGTAGAAAACTATCTGGCACACTATGGATGGTCTATTTAAAGTTATCAATGCAATCTAAAACAAATTATTAAGTTACAACATGATCGATGGTCCATGAGTTGCTTCAAGCTTTTCTCGGGCCCATCATCGACTATTGTCAATGTTAACACATGGTCAAATTAATGCAAAAATAGGTTGATTATTGCATATAACGTATGAGAAATTAATGATATCTTTCAAAATAGATTTACAAAAAAGTTTTCGCACTAATGTGACAAGATCATTTGTCGAATCAAAACAAGCAAGAACCTATTTGATTGGACAAATGATCTTGTCACATCATTGTATGGAAACCTTTTTGTACATCTTTAAATTTCTCATAACGCATATGCGTATGACGTTCATTTGCTCTATGTAGTTACTCAATTGAGTAACTAGCAGGGGTGAGCAGAACGCCTTAACCAAGAACCAACGAAACACGAAAAGCCCGTAACCAGGACATATTGGTCCATTCACTACTTACCCAAGAACCGGTATTTACGATCCAAGGCCAATTGTAGATAAAATCAACTAAACCAATAAAAACCGTAAAGAGCATGAGAATGGAAATATCAAAGAAGTTATCATTGCTAGATTATAGCCCTTCATCTTAGTTTAGTCGATCTTGTGATATCAACATTATGTGTCTTTTACTCATTTCTTAAACTCCGTGATGATGTGGTAAATATTATCGGAACGATTCGCAATGATTCTCTTAATGAAAGTATTTTCTTAGATTCTGCTCTTCAAAAAGAAGTATCTCATGGAGTGATGGCTAACGTAGCTAAGCTAGGGCGAAACATACTTTCTTAATTAGCAAGGCATGATCAACTCTTTTTCGGTCAATCAAGAAATGAAGCATAAGTATATCTTGGATAGACTAATAATCAATACTATTACTCAAGTTAACACTTACGGTTTCAACAATTTACATTGTTAAATGAATGTAGCTAATTAGCTATATATGCTAATTAGCATGTTGAATGGGAAGATAATGCGAAGAGACTCAACCAGTTAACTAGCTAGTCATGACCCCTAAAGGCGTATATGACCAAAAAGTAGGGAAACCGAACCTGGATTGCAGGGTAGGGATGTGAGTCCAGTATCTTCGATCATCAATTCCGACTATCTTCATTCCCTTCCACGAAACCAACATGCATATTCCTCCACATCGTTTATCCATCCACACTTCCTGCATGCATCAACCTATTAGTTTATATTTTTGTTTACATTTTCAATATATAATCGTGCTACTCTATGTTTATAAGAGAAAAATGTCATACACTCATACTATACCTTGGTACCGCTAGAGAAACGAACGGGACAACACAATCCAACATAAATGTCTTTCCTAGCTAAACACTCGAAACTCCCTTCATATAGCATCAGTTTCTTAGCAAGAAACCAGTAGTTTTCAGGTAACTTCACTTCCCATACAGAATCAGCTGATGATGCATGACGAAAAACTCTACTGATACGCGCCAAGTTACATATATCAGGTGGATCCAAACATGCAAGAATCCTAGCTAGACAGTTCTCTGGCAAGTCTCCAAGACCCGACGTACGAGATCCCTCGTTATTGTTGGTCGAATGAGTAGAACCCATTGGCACGGAACAATTCAAGAGTTAATGTTACTTCATGTGTTTAAAAGACTGAAAAAGGTCATAATATATAAAATATAGAAGGTGGGGTGTGGCCGGGTGACGTACATATCACGCATATGCAATATGTTAGGCATAGCTAGATGCTATATACTTAGGGCTTACTACTATATTACAGTAATATTTAAGCACATATTCAATATATTAGGCATAGCTAGATGCTATACTTAGTACTATATTAATATTTAAACATAAAAATAATCTTATTTATATCTTATGGAGTCCAGTTGTTTCATGTATGATTATTTTACTCAACAATATTAAATTTTACAATTTAAACACATGATCTATTACGGTATATTCATATTTAAAGTGCATGGTTTCATTTTTTACATGTACGTTACTTACATATGTTAAAACTAAAGATCTAGAACGAAAAACACAACCACGACACTCGTAATTCACCCAGCCAACCACTCATTTGGTGAAATCTTTTATTTCTTAATAGACAAGAAGATGAGTCCTCAAAACGTGTGCTCACCAAACAAAAACATAGCAAAAGATAGTACTCTTTAGAAGAGTTCTACCTATCTCACTACAATGAATCTGATACAACTTTCCTCACTACAAACACTCACAATACTGTCAAACAGACAACACAACTGATCAAGATGATCAAAGACTCAGACTAACAATATTGCAAAAAACTTGAGAGAATACTTTGTGTGAGAGAGAAACAATGACTGAATAATGACAGCTAGGGCTAGTCTTTAGCTTATATAAGAGAAAGTTACACTTTCACCCCTGTAGAAACTAACACCTGTCACAAGCAGCTAAACATTCAAACATTAGTAACAAATGACACATTAAGCCCCTTGACTTAACATATCAAACATAAGCTTGCATTACACTACATATTTGAACACCCCCTCTTAAGCTTATAGCTTGAACATATCAACTAAACCAAGTTTACCACAAAACTGCTTATGTTAAGAAATACTCAAACCTTTTGTAAATATATCTGCAACATTATTGGCAGAAGCAACTTTCAAAGTTTTAATGACCCCCGAAGTTACCTTTTCCCTATCTAAATGCAAATCTATCTCAAAGTGTTTAGTTTTCTCATGAAATACTGGGTTAGCAGCTATTTGAATAGCAGAACTGCTACCAAAAAACAAATTTGCAGGCAACAGATCATCTATTCCAAGGTCCTTAAAAATTTTAACAATCCTAACAAGCTCACAAATAGTAGATGCAAGACATCTATACTCAGCTTCAGCTGAAGACCTTTAAATAGTTATCTGTTTTTACTTTTCCAGGAAATCAGATTATTACGAAAGTAAACACAAAAACCAGACACTGATTTCCTAGAAATAGGACACTTAGCCCAATCTGCATCTGAAAAAGCATACCGATTAAGCCTATTACCATACTCAAATTGAATACCTGTACCAAGCTAGAGCCTGTTTTAAATACCTCAACACTCTAAGAGCAGCAGTAAAATGAGAATTAAGGGGAGCATGCATATGCTGATTTAATCAATGAACTGCATAAGATATGTCAGGTCTAGTAACAGACAAGTATATGAGCTTTTCAACCAATTTTTGAGACTCAGTCATGTTAGACAAAAACTTATCAGTGTCAGTCTCAACATGACTCAAAACCACATTCCGCTACATAGGAGTAGCAGCAGGCTTACATGCCAACAACCCATACTCATGCAACAAATCTAAACAATACTTTCTTTGTGAAAGACAAAGACCAACATTGTTTTTTAAAACTTCAATCCCTAGAAAATATTTGAGAGGAACAAGATCCTTGATCATGAATTTAGAGTTTAGAAAACTTTTAAACTTCTTAATTTCATCAAGATTATTACCAGTGATGACAATATCAACAACATAGACCAATAAAGACAAGAAAACATCACTTTTATTCTTTGTGTATAAAGAATAATCAATAAAACTTTGTTTAAAACCATTTTCAATCAAAGCAGTGGTAAGTTTTTCATTCCACTGTCTTGGAGCCGGTTTTAACCCACAAAGAGACTTGTTCGACTTACACACCTTGGTTTCCTCTTTATCTTAATAACCAGGAGGCGATTGCATATAAACATCTTCATACAAGTCACCATATAAGAAAGCATTATTAACATCCAGTTGAAACAAAGGCCATTTATTATAAACAGATAGACCAATCAAGCATCTAACAGTGACCATTTTCACAACAGGGCTAAATGTTTCCTCATAATCAATGCCTTCCCTTTGATTAAAGCCTTTGGCCACAAGCCTAGCTTTATATCTATCAATCTCACCAGAAGACTTGTATTTAAGTTTCCAAATCCACTTACATCCTATGGCAATCCTACCCTCAGGCAACTCACATAACTCATAAGTCTTGTTCCTATGTAATGCTTCCATTTCATAATTCATAGCTTCTCTCCACATAGGATTCTCAGAAGCCTCAGCAAGAGTTTTAGGCTCACAAGACTTATTTAATGTGGTAGAAAAGCACATATTCACTCTAGACAGATTAGAATAAGACACATATTTTTCAAGACCATACTTCACATTACTACCAACAACAAAGTCATTAAACCTAACAGGTTGACTTCTATGTCTACTAGACCTCCTAAGACTTGGTGGTGCTTCCATTTGAACTTCATGATCCTCACCATTGAAAACATTTTGATTAATGCCCTTAGATGTGATAGTTTCTTCTATCTAGGTTGCTGTTGTTGCCCCTCCATCATTGACTGTGTTAACACAGTCATCTGGATGTACCATCCCACTACCTTCCACATTAGAAGGGTCCCCCTCTTCATCATTGGGACTTTCAGTCCCTTGGATGTCAAAAAAGTTTAGACTGTTTACTCTACTTTCATCAAAGTTTAGTTCTGAATTATCAGACTCACTTAAAACATTTGCAGACAATTTTGAAACACTTGCAAACTTCATTTTAAAAGGAAACACAGTTTCATAAAACCTCACATCTCTTGAATAAAACACAGACTTACTTTCCAGACAATACAATTTATAAGTCTTTTTTACACTAGAAAAACCAATTAAAAAACATTTTTTAGATTTTAAACTAAACTTATCATTTGAGTTTAAAATAGTAGAATAACACAGACATCCAAAGGATCTGATATGAGAGAGACTTGGATCCTTACCATACACTAAAAAATAAAAGGAAGCACCAGACAAGACAGAGGAGGGAAGCCTGTTAATCAGGTATACAGCAGTTAAAACACAATCAAGCCACATATTTAAGGGAATCCCCCTTGAAACATAAGACTCCTAACAACATTAAGGAGGTGTCTATGTTTCCACTCAGCAACCCCATTTTGTTGAGGAGTATAGGCACAAGAAGTTTGGTGAATCATACCCAATTCAGTGAAAAGTTTAGACAATTGATTGTTGACAAGCTCAGTTCCATTATCTGATCTTATTATTTTAACTTTCTTGTTAAATTGTGTAAAAATAAGTTTTATAAAGTTTGCAATGTAATCACTAACTTCACTTTTTGATTTTAGTAAGTACACCCAAACTGCCCTACTAAAATCATCAACTAAAGTCAAGAAATACTTAAACCCATCTTTACTAGTAACTCTATAGGGACCCCAAACATCACAGTGAATTAAATCCCCAACAGACTCAGTTTTAAGATCACTTAATGGAAAAGGCACTCTAGTTTGTTTAGCCTTGTGACACACATCACAAGGAGACATATGATCCACCTTTTTAAAACCAATTTTATTACCCAAAACAGATAAGACTTGATCATCAAGTTGACTAAGTCTTTGGTGTCATAACTCATTAGAAACATGACAAACTGTTAGTTTTATAGACATAAAATAGTAGTTGTGTGTTATGATCGAACTCGAGATCACGGGATTGCACACGTTACAAATGAAGAATTAATGATTAATAATTATGTATAAAATCTTATATATAATTATTATATGCACAAAACATTTAACGGACGTTAAGTATTTAACGGATAATGACTAACAATCGTTAAACGATAAAAGGAAACAATTAAAGAGTGAATAAAAAGGAAAGTCGAGAAGGATCCGAAAGACCCTATGGGTATGCCGATCGGCCAAAGGGATTAGGAACCCTAATCCATGCCAAACTTGTCCTCCAAGTTTACTCTCTATAAATACAAGGCCTAGATTTCATTATTGGGTACTCTTGTACACTCTAATACCAAAACCTTGTGTGTTTTTCCTCTCCTTGTCTAAAAGTCGAGTGACCTAAAACCGGCGGGCTTCACCTCACGTAACTGGTGCTCTTGAAGTATAAAACCGGCGTACTTCAATATTGACTCGTAAGTACATGGTTGACCAATGGTGCCCGTAAGTGGCGCTCTTTCTCCATAAGGTCGGCGTGCTTTTGCCAAACCATGTGTAATTTCTCTTAAGTTCTTTTGAGTCATTAGTTTCTTGTCTTTATCGTGTCTTTCCTTAGATCGTTAGCCCTGCATGTTCATTCATATATTAAGTACCAAAAGTCCTATAAATAAGAGTAATTTACTATATAATTTACATAATATCGAGGGTATAAACATGTATAATACAAGACTCATCATTGGTCACTACTAAATATAGATAGGAAATTTTGATCGAGTTTATCATATTATCATTGCTTGAATCAATATTACAAACTTTATTAAAGATATTATTTAACTAGTTAAGGGTAAAGCTATCATTTGGCTAAAGACTAAGAAAGAAAAAACAGTAATAATTATGTTTCTCTTAAACTGTGTGAATATTGTCGAGGAACAATTATCTTGGAAGGAGGGAGTACTAGTCTTCCGAGTGTTTTAATGTCAAAACTTGGCATAAACTTAATATATGTGGTGAATGAAATGTGTTTTATGAGTTTCGGTAATTATCGAGTCCTGCAGGTCCCGCGTTAGGAAAATGTAGCAAATGATTACAAAAGGAATATACAGCGTATATGGATGAACCATATATGGTGTATATGGTACATGTTTTAGAAAAAAGATGATTTTAGGTGTTTCATGCGATATACTACGTTGCAGGCGATAAACATTCAAAATTTGATGTTGTCACATGAGTATCACGTAGCATTCAATTTCCCTCCATATATATATTAAACGCTAACCTTATTCCCCTCAACACTCCATCCATGAATAACATTCGTAATTTTTTTTTTCATACGTATATGACACATGTTCCTTTCAAATACAATGTTTTCAGCATAAGCTTTGATCACTTCACAGTTCACGCAGTAGATGGTCGAACCGGTAGTATTCGTTCTCTTTATCTTCCTGATTATGTGCACATATTTCTCATACTATAATGAAAGTATACGATGAAGAGGACCGAAGAGTTGTCGGACTAGTTTTACGTAATTTTATATCGAGATTTTAAGTTGTTTCCTTTTATAATTTTGTGATTATATATGATATTATCTTATGTTATGTCCAGATATTTTGTGATGAAGATCATTGTTAGCTTTAATTTTAGTGTTTAAAGTGATGGTCATTCAATTAGTTAGAACTTTGTATTATATGGGCTTGTGTTAGAGATTAGTATTAAATGTAAATGCTCAATCCATGAGCCAAAGCCCACAAGCCCATCAAAGCCCATTAGGCAAAGTGGCTGTGATATAAATTCATCACAAAGCCTCATTTGCAAAGTGGTTCACTGGTGTGTATTGTGTGTTTTAATAGAAAAGCTCTAACTTCCATATCTATCTTTATATATACGATCCATCACACCCTTGTCCCATCTCATCTCTTGTGCTTAACATGTCCATCTAAAAGCGTGATAAAGAGTGATTATCGACTACAACAAGTGGTATCAACAGCCTAGCTTCGAGGTAGGAGTTCATTGTGTTCGATTCTTGTTCTAAAATACATCTTTGTTGCGCATTGTTTTTGTGAAAAGCGACCAGCTGTGGTTTGTTTATGGTCTGTACGCAACATCAAAAGATCAAAGGTTGCATTTTTGTGTTTAATCCAAAAGATTAAAACACCCATTGTTATTGTTTCTTTCACTAGGAAAATAACACTTTGTGTTTTTACATCTTTTCGATCAATACAAAAATCATGAGATAAGTTGTGTTTGTCTTATATGTTCTACGCGACTTGGTTGAGAAAGAGTTGCTACTTTATCACTCGAATCTTGGGTATTAAAAGTTGGATCTTTGTTGTTCTATGATTGGTAGATCGACTAAAGATACAAAGATTTAGCAAGATTTGTTCTTTGATAATTATTGGTCTTCATTTTTTGCGTTCAATCTTTGCTAAAGATTGACTTGAAAGAAGGTGGTATAAGTTAGTAAAAGTTGTCAGGAAGCATGTGCAAGTCAGTGGGTTTGTAAGAGAAAAGTGCAAAAAGTCAAAAAGTGGTTGTAACAGCATGTTCTATCGCAATTGAAAAAAATTGCGTCTTATCGCAATTGCTGAAAAACCAACGAGTTATCGCATTTGGAAAATTCTATCGCATTTGGCCTCTGACAGAATTATCGCATTTGGCCTCTGACAGAATTATCGCAATTGAACTTTTTCAGATTTATCGCAATTCAGCCAGTTCAAGTCTGTCCGAGATATTTTGTCCAATTGCGATATCGGACAAAACGTCAATTGCGATATCGGACAAAACGTAATTTTCAGAATTGTCATTTTCAGTCCCTGTACTTTCCAGCAGCCTAAGGAAACTTTCTAATTTGGCAGTTTTGGCCCTCGTACTTCTGTGAAACGATTTCAAAGTTGTCTTTTTACGTCAAAACTTCAAACGGTTATAACTTTTGAACCGTAACTCCGTTTTCAGTCCACGACCTGTCAAAACGATCGTGAGACCGAGGAGAAGGACACGTTGAATGAATTTATTCATTCAACCCAAGTTTCGAGGCCTGAAAATGCTCCTGAATGAAGTTATTGAGGTTTTAAGTTTCCAGACCAAAATTCCACCTTAACTACAAGACTTCGCAACAACAACCATTCTTAACCTTCAACAACAACATCTCCTATTTCGTTGCAAAGATCCTGAATCAACTTTATCGCACATCACAAGAAAAATGGAATCGAGTTCTCAAGCGGGACAGATGTCTCCAGTTGTGCAAAATGTCACGAAGGAACGTTGCCTAATGCACCTTCAAGGAGTTAAGAGTCAATGTGTGACAATCTCTAATGCAAGGTCACCAATGTTGAGTCTATATTTATTCCATCGAATTTCTGGAAGACTCTTCGGATCTGAAATGAATTTTAAAGAATTCAGAGAGAAACTCCCGCACAACATATCTCAAATTGAGAACCAAATTGAATAGGGAAGTGATTGCATTGAAGCCTTTCAAGCACTCCAGACGCAACTTAAATGGTTTCTCGACTTTAGAATAAAAAATTCTCCAGATTATGAATCAACAAGAGAAGAATGGAGTAAATGCGTCAGCAAACACGTGGACGTGGAAACGTTTAGACTCCAGTTGTTTAGTAAAATGAAAACACTGGAACGGGTGCTTACTTCAAGATCACTTCATCTGAAAGAGATGCTGAATGAGAAGAAAGTGATAGAACGGGAAAGGGAGCAAACTGTAAGAGAAATGCTACTAAAGGAAATAGTGGGAAATGAGAAAGAGGCAAACAAAGAGGAACACATGGTCAATGTGGGAACAAAATCTGATGCTAACTTGGTCTTCACGGAAACAGACACATCTTCAGAACAGCATGTTGAAAGCAGCACTCCAAGATACGATTCGGATGCTGATGGTACACACAGGAATGAAGCTGTTTGGGATACTGAAGCTGACCACATCAGACTTTCATCCGACATTGCAATAGTAGCAACGGTACAACATTCACACAATCATGATAATGTTGATTTGTTCGAGAATATGTTTGTTCATGACAAGACACATCCTGTGCATCCTGAGTCCATCAGTGACACATATGTGGTGAATCGGTTTGATAGTAATATCACTCCTACGACTCCAGATATGGATCCTAATGGAGGTGAGCCTGCCCAGGATGGATCGTCTCATGATCAAGATCATGCCATATTTGCTTCTTTAATCGATAATTTCAAACGTGAACTTGAAAAATGCAAAGAGGACAATCGTAAAGCTAAGCAAACGAATGCCTCATTGTCCAAAGAGCTTGAGGGATTTAAAGAAATGAAAAAAGATTTTGAGAAAATAACACATTACAAAGACGTTCAAATCTCAGAACTTAAATCTCAAGCTCAGAAATAAAATGAAGATGTTCTCAAACGAAATAAAGAACTTGAAGTTGAGTGTCGCGCGGCCCTTTCACGTGAAAAACTTTCCATTAAAAATCTGAATCCAAATATGGGCCCCGCCAACAGAAAGATCGAAGCTCTTTTAAAAGAGAATGTTGAATTAAAAATGAGGTACTCAATGCTTCAGGAAAACACTTCAAATCTTAAGATTGTTAATACAAAACTTGAAAAAGAAAATCAAGAGTTTTCAAAACAAGCAACCAATCTTGAAGTAAAACTTCGAAAAACAGACCAAAGTGCTCAAACTCTTCAAATGATGATTCCTAAAGCTGAGAAAGTTCATAAGGAAAAATCAGGAATTGGTTTTGAAAATACAGATCAGGTCGAACATAAATTTTTGTCGACTGATGCTCTGTTCATATCAGAAGAAGATGAAAAATTGGAAAATGAAAAACGCTTAAAAGTCAAACAAAGAAAAAGCCCACTCTCGTACCAAGGCTTTGTGTATGGTTGTATACAATTGTCAGAAATACCAAAACCACCTTTCAAAAGAAAAGACACAAATGTGAAAAGATTTTTCAAAGAAGTTCAACTTGCTACTTATGATGCTAAGTTATGGCAAAATAAAGTAAGGAAACAATTTTGTAATCTTAAAAATCACATTGATCACACGTTAAAGGTCATTTGGTCGAAACAACAATACACCGATCGTGACTACAGTCGTCTCATGTTATCAGACTCTTGGCTAAAAAGTGAAGTCTGTAAGTTACTAAATGATGAGATTGAACCTCTTGTAAAAAATATCAATTTCAGTTTTGAACACTTTGAAAAATTTCTTGTCACTGAAATGAGAGAAGATTTAAAGTACGTTCATTCTCTTGAAGATGAATTTGATTCAAAATGCTTAAATCTTGATATTCAAAAAGAATTTTTCACAAAACAAATTGAGTCATTCAAATCGGTGTCTGTCTGCCATGAGTATGAGAATGTGGATTTTGAACAAACATCTTCTTTGAAATCTGAAAATCTTTGTCTCAAAAGGAAAATCACTGAACTTTCAAAAGAAGTAGCTGAAGTCAAAGAAGAATTGTCAAAAAGAATTGCTTCTTCTGAAAACTCTTCGACATCAGTGCTTAAAGAAAAGGAAAAGATTTTTGAAGAAAATTGTGATGATGCCAATATCAAGTTTGATTTGGATGAACTTGATACAAAAAATATTGAATTGGAACATGCTGTGGCATCATTACAAAAAGAAAATGAGCATTTGAAACAGACTTACAAAAACCTGTTTAATTCAATCAAACGTTCACGTGTTCTGAATCAAAAATCAAACACGAAACAAAAGGAGTCTGAAGTATTGAAGCCTCAAGTTAAAAAAGTTTCCTATCCAAATCCTCTGTTTGATTCTAATTATTCAGATTTTGAAACGGAAAATGCAAATCATGCGCTTCAAACAAAAGTGCTTGAGCTTGAAACACTTTTAGCTCAACGAACAAACGATCTTGAGGATGCAAAAACTGATCTTTTCAACAAAACGAACAAATTCGAAACATATTTTGAAAGACTTGAAAAAGAAAATATTGTTTTCGAACGAAAATTGGCTCGTAAAACGGATGATTCAAAAGCCGAAAAAGATCATTTTTTGAAACAAATTGCTTCTTTGGAATCTAAATTAGCATCCCAAGATCTTTTTCAAAAAGAATACAATGATTTGCGAATTTCATACAATGCCTTAAAAGCAAAGTTTGATGCTCTCAATCGATCAAAAGGCAAATCTCCTGTTTCAAACAAGTTTCCCAAAGAGGGTAGTGTTTCAAAGAAGGTTTACACGAGTGAATCTTCAAAACCATTTTTGAAAAAGGTTTCTCAATTTACAAACTTTTCTTTGCAAAAAGGAAGGAAGTTTTCGAAGAAACCAAGAGCTTATGAAACACTTACTCCTCAAAAGCTTTCAAGGTCAAATCATTCTCATGAAGAGAATACAGTTTTTCAAACTCCACAATCTCGCTTTACACGGGTAAGGCAAGTGTGGAGACCAAAACAAAGTCCTTCAAACTCTGAAACACTTCCGTTGCAAAACAAGAATGACTCTGCTTTGAAAAAGGATTTTAAATCACCGTTGATTCCGCGAGTGTTAATTCCAAATGAAAAACCGGTTTTCAGTCCTCGTTGGAATTCAACTTCTTTGAATCAGATTGACACAACTTACAAATGGATTGCAAAACATGCTAAACCCGTTGGTGCAGTGCTCAAATGGGTTCCAAAAGTTGTTGTCTAATCTGGTCAAAATGGCTTTCGTGCATTTCAGTATGAAACCCGCGCTTAACTTAATGGCTTCTAATCACATCAGATTAGGACCCGAGCTTCAACGTTTTGGCTTATGTACACATAACAGTGCATAACCCGTTTTTCAAAGAAAGGACCCTGTTGTACAATTTATGGCAACAATCCTAAAAGAAAAGAAGTTTTCATGCAATGTTTATTCAAACTTCTTAATCTTAAGCAAAATTTTACTCAAAATTTCTCAAAAGGTTTTTCAAAACTTTTCAAAAATTTTGCTTAAGATTTTCAAATCGTTACTCCCCACTTGCTTCAAAGTTTTCAAAAATGTCAAAACCAAATGCAAGTTTTGAGGGGGAGTATTCCAAAAAGAAATTTGTTCCAAAAAGTTCATGCAAAATCGTTTCTCCCTATTAGCTTTCAAAAAACAATTATTTTAATCAAACGGTATCAAAAATAGCATCGAAATGCTATTTTTGAGGGGGAGAAATGTGATTAAAATGTGATCGTGAGTCGAGCTCTACAAAAAGACTCAGAAAGCACCATCGAATTGACGAAGCTTAAATGTCAGTAATCGAAAAAACTAGTCCAGGACGGGTAATAATTTCAAGATGGTTACCCATTGATGTAAACGTGTCTCGCAAAGGACTTGTCTGAGTAGAATGTACCAATTCGAGAGATGATCATTGAATATGACCGGGACGGGTAATAATTTCAAGCTAGTCTAACTAGTGATGTAAGCGTGTCTCGCGAAGGTCATGTTCATTGAAAGTTGATCATTTCAAAATGTGCGATCTCTACCCAACATGTGCTATTTATTACAAAAATGCATGAGCATATGTGAAGGGGGAGTATTTCAGAAAATGCAAAACTCTTGAAGTGTTAACCAAAAATGTGTTTTATACATAAACGCTTTGAGAGATTTTCACAAAATGGTTTAATGGCATGTGACAAATAATCTAGGATAATCATGGAGTAATAAGGTGATTATGGTTAGGTTATGTCCAATGATCCGCCAGAACCGGAGGGATCTACCCAAGGACAATTCCAATAGATTAGAATTAGAAGTCCTTAGGTATGATTGAAAAAAGGAGCAAAATGAGAAAGGAGAAAGAAGGGGTTGAAGAATGAAAAAGAAAAGTTTAATGAAAGGGTGAAATGAAATAGCCCTCCATGAAAACTTAGGTCAGAAACCGGGTCAATACATATGCTATTGGTACTCACTAAGGTGATACTGATATTGAAGACAAGATGTCATGGACCCAGTGACGCGGTGTACAAACCCCTCCTAGCCACTCAGATATCTCTCAAAAGATATTTGTTTCATTTCTCACGGAGATCAATGCATAATCTATCAACCTCTCACTCCGAGATGAGTTGATATTAAAAAGGTGGCACTCTGCTTCACGCCTCCGACGACTAAAACCAAAACGCACATAATTGAGTCTAGAGACATGAGATTCATCAAAGATCTCTTAGGAACACTTCCAATAAAATACACTTGTGTTCACCAAAAAGAACATAAGCTGTAAGTGTCATAATGAGATCTGAACCTGGAAGAGCTGGACTATTTATTGCTAACTGTTTTATGCAGGTACTGAAGAAAGTCCATAGATCATCGTATGTCTCAACATCTACATTGGAAGAACGATGCTGTGAATACATGAAGATGTTGAACAAGGCAAAGAACAATCAAAAGACGATATGATAAAGATCACAATGCATGAAGGAACAAAGAATCACAAAGTTCAAGACCCAGAAGTCTAAAGATCTAAACACATGGTGCATCTTTTGAATGACCATCCCTTAGGGGGAGATTGTTAGCTTTAATTTTAGTGTTTAAAGTGATGGTCATTCAATTAGTTAGAACTTTGTATTATATGGGCTTGTGTTAGAGATTAGTATTAAATGTAAATGCTCAATCCATGAGCCAAAGCCCACAAGCCCATCAAAGCCCATTAGGCAAAGTGGCTGTGATATAAATTCATCACAAAGCCTCATTTGCAAAGTGGTTCACAGGTGTGTATTGTGTGTTTTAATAGAAAAGCTCTAACTTCCATATCTATCTTTATATATACGATCCATCACACCCTTGTCCCATCTCATCTCTTGTGCTTAACATGTCCATCTAAAAGTGTGATAAAGAGTGATTATCGACTACAACAAGTTATTATTATTTTTATATTTTTTATTTTTTTTTTGTGATAAACTTTGGATATTATTTCTTTGTCAAATGATTCACAGCCACACCCCACAAGTGAAGTCTTGTGGGGTATTTAAATGTCAAACTTGACAACTATTAGGATATTACACAATAAGTCCTTGCACTATATGCAATCTAGTTGTCTACTTCCAATTCACGTAAATATCGCCCAGCTTCATTAATACAAAAGAGGTGTGTGTGTTTTCTCTAGAAAAACATACACACCTCGACAGTTAATAAACCAAATATCATGTTTAATCTTTAGTTCTTTTTTATTGTGTTTCTCCCACCTCCCGTATGTGATTCTTGCCTTTTACAATTGGTATCAAGAGCTAACCGGGGGCGAATCGTGGTGTGCTTAAGGTAAAAATGTGATTTTTTGGTGTGTTCTAACTCGTACTGTTCATCAGTAGAGTTTTCTTTTGATGTTTTTGTGTTCGATTTATGTTTAAAAGAACCCAAATGTTGCGTTTTTGTTTCATAAAAACGTGACCCTTTTGGTGTTTATCTTGAAATCGTACACCTTTTGAAGATCAAAGGTTGTGTTTGTTTTGTGATATATCGACTTGGGCTGTGAATGTTCACTAGTTTTTCACTCAAAACTTGGTTTGGAAGAATAAATCTTGTATTTGTTCTTAGCTACTTTGATCCAAAATCACAAAAAATCTTGTATAAGATTTGTTTGTGAATATAATAATTGAAATAATTATTGGTTTATGGAAAAAGTTGGTCAAAGTTGGCTAGTGGGTGAAAATTGTCAGTGGAATGCGTGGGATTGTAAGAAAAAAGGTCAAAAAGTGGTTGGAAAGTGCAGTATATCGCATTTGGCCTCTTCAGCGCGTTTATCGCATTTGGCAGATAACTCAGCGATTTATCGCAATTGGGAATTTCTATCGCAATTGCATCAAAAAGGTCTATCGCAATTGGCTCTGTCAAACTTATCGCAATTCAGGCCTGGACTCTATCGCAATTCGAATTTAGATAGCTATCGCAGTTGGGGTCTGATAAAGTTATCGCATTTGGGCCTAGACAGATTTATCGCATTTCAACACGTCAGACTTGTCCGATATCTTTTCTTTATTGCGATATCGGACAAAGAAGGCAATTCAGATATCGGACAAGACAACCTTATCGCATTTGCAAATCTGGGGAATTTTTAATTTTTACAGGAGACTTAACGGACAATTTTTACGCGAGATTCAAATTCTGGTTCAAGAGTGAAAATTTTGGCCCAAAATTCAAATTTTTTGGCCAAAATTCGAATTTTTCGGGGAATTTTTGGCGTAAAAATTGTAAAACTCAAATTTTCCCAGCATCATTAGAATGTCATTTTATGGCATATTTCACACCAAAATCACAAATAATATTTTTGGCCTACACCGTCAACATCACCACGTATAGCCGAAAAGATCCTGAACAAGAATCACAATCAAATGACAATGGATAAATTATCAACTGTGACTACAAGGATGATTCATTATTACTTATTTGAAGTTGAAGTGGAATATCACGGGTGCGTGTACTTAGTATCTTGAAGATATCGGGGTTTGTTGGATGTATGATTCTTCGAGATCCTTGTTTGAGCATTCATGGGAATAGTGATTAAGTCTTGAGTTATCTAGTTTTCATAGGTCAAGGGGAGGATGGACGAAGACCTAGTTAACTATCACTTAAAGGAGATACGTTGTAGTACTCAGTGTCACACAAAGATGTGGATAATTCAAGAGAGGTTCATATACAGTTAAGGAAGGATGGATGGGTATATGAAACGACCTATATGCTTTAAGGAGTTACGTTATAGTGACTCAGTATAGGTTCTTAGTCACACTTTCGTGCAAGTTTAAGTCACAAGTCTGGGTTATTTTACTTCAGTCTCAAGTTCGTCATAGTAGGTTTCTCCATCAGCAGTCACTACAAAAAGCCGTTGTTTTGATACAAGAGGTTTGAGAAGAGATTGTTCTAAAGAGAATCGTAGAGAGAATAGTTATCGACATCAACTCATGGGGTATTGATTTGTTTGTTGCTTCTAGTTGATATGTCTATGTACACATATATAGGATGAGTCCGAAAGATCGTCATCATCCTGGAGGGAGAAAGGTGTACATCGGGGTTGTTTATTGAAAAACTGGAAGCATTCTAAGTGAGATGAAGATGTCGATATGATGCTCCCCAAACAAACCTGTGAAGAAGTTACAAGTCATCAGTCTATAATCCATTTTCCGTTGTGCAAGAGACTGAAGATAATTTGGCAAGATTTCAGAGAAACTTCTTCTACAAGCTTCAAGGCTATATCAAACGGGTTGTCAATTTGGGAGGGAGCATGCAAAAGAAAATGCCTCGCTAATTGGGAGGGAGTTATAACCCAATTAGGTCATTACAGTGATTCTGCAAGTAAGTCAAGCAAGCTAAGAAAGATACGAGAAGATCAAGAGCTGTGAAAACATCCTCAAAAGGAAACTGCTCTACTTCAGCATTACTTTTATCATTGTTATGTAATTGTTAGGAATCATTGTAACCAATTCGCGTATATCTCCAGCTGGAGGGAGATTGTTAGAAATGAAGCTGGGCGATATTTACGTGAATTGGAAGTAGACAACTAGATTGCATATAGTGCAAGGACTTATTGTGTAATATCCTAATAGTTGTCAAGTTTGGCATTTAAATACCCCACAAGACTTCACTTGTGGGGTGTGGCTGTGTGAAACATTCAACATAGAAATAATATCCAAGTTTTAAACACTCCACCTTCTCTCTACACTCTCTCACTAAACCGAAAATGAATATCATCTTCTTTCATGAACCTCGACCACCAGAAGGTGGTAAAAGCCGATTCTTGGTCATTACAATCATCCTCCTAAACCAAGTATATTTTTAACACAAGAAATAAAATAAAGGAAATAAAAAATACCGATAACAATCGATAATCAATTAACGTTATTTATTTTAACACAATAATCCCAAAATCAAAGTTCGACACTTATGAATACTATATCGATGTATCTCGGCGGTATTGACTATCACATTAGAGTTGTTAGTCTACTGTGAGGTCTACTGTGGGGTCAGTTAGGTTGATGATGAAAATATTGAGAAAATATCTATCGCTTGGTATCGTAGATATCATTTTGACAATGTCGATATGATGGTTTTCTTACTCCAATAATTATTGCGTTGAGAAAAACAGTGTCGTTAGCTACTGTGTGTATCACTGAAATAGTAGATTTGACATTCTGATTACTTCGACGGTAATTTACTGTTACGGTTTTAAATCAAACCATCATCATCTTGTTGAAGTTTCATACACTACCTTATCATGCGTGCCATGCACTTGATCATTTCAATTTTTTTTTTTTTTTTTTTTTTTTTATTATTATTTTTTTAATAAATATGCTACCTAGCTTTTCTTTTACAAAACTTTTATTTTTTACATATACAAACTAAACGATTGCATGTGGGAAGACATTTGGTGTTGATGCTGAGGACACAATTGATGTTGATTGTGGTGGGGATGGAATTCTTGGATATTTGTTTTGTTGGAACGATTTTTGAAAAAAAAGGAGGACGCCATGCTTTATACTTTGAAGAGATGGATGATGATAATATTTTTAAAAGTGAGAATGACACTTTGTTAGTTATATAGTGTAATGGAGTTAAATCAAACCTCGTGACTAAAATGAAACGCCAAAAGGTTCAGTAGATATCAAAACGACGTTACTTATTTCACACAATAAACAAGAACACACGTCGGTACACAAGACAAAACACAAAGTGATCATGTTGAGAATAAGACTTTATTATAAATTTTGTATTACACTTAAAAGCATAAACAATAAAAATACATTCGTACAACAAAAATACATCCAATCATCATAAACTAAATCAAATTTGTGGCTATACATTGAATCTAAAAAGGACTTGAACCGGATGGCATTAAAAGCATCCACTATGATAAACCTTTACAAAGGTTTATAATTATGCCACATCAGAAACACATAAAACTTTTAGATTTGTAAACCTATTCTCACTATAGATAAACTTGTTAAAATTTATAAATACATAGCATAACTCAATGCGTTAAATTGTGAAAAGGTCTAAAATATTGGACCTTCTTCATGTCATGTAAGCATGAAATTGATGTCCACTATGGTTAACAATATTATGAACCTCTTCATCTTTTAATAAATCCTTTTATAAACAACCATTTTAGATGACTGACGACAACAAATTAGTAGATAGTCGTTGAATCAAAAGAGTATTTGAAAATTCTTGAGTTAACATCTTTTGATATAAATATTATGCAGGTAAAGTAGAATGGCAAGATAGTAAAACATGCCAAACCACCTTTCATCAAATTCCGCTTTATAATTAATTTTCTTTTATTTCAAAAGTCGGGATCAGAGTGTAAGGTTTATTTTATTTTATTTTATTTTATTTTAATTTTATTTTATTTTTTATTTTTTATTTTTTTTTTCTAACTGAAAGGAAAACTTTTCTTAATGTAAAATTGATCAATATTTTGTCAAAATAAAATATTAATATCGAAACATATATAATGCATGTTTTTATTTATTTATTTATTTTTTATTCATCTACAGATTTTTACGTTAATTGACCAATATACCCCTTCACGTTATTTACCCAATTTTTATTTTCTAACACGCCTTGCCAACTCCAAAGTCATCAACATACCCTTGGTTCCCACTTTCTTCGCGCCTTCATCTCCGACCATCTCACTTTTGCGGGTCATTGTTTGCTACACAATAAGATTGGCATGATTTGTTTGACTCATGTTGGTGCAAACTATGCATTGAAATATATCATATCTCGATTTTTCCGTGGCACGTTGCAATCTCGCTCTCAATTTTTGCACATTGCTCAAGCTTGAAGGTAGTATAAATGCAATTGCAAGTATAAAAATAAAAATATCAGATCTTACGAAGTTACATATAGTTAGCCACTCTCTCATTGCTATCATGGTTTTGTATGTTGATTGCTAAACAAAACAGTAAACAACAACCCAAAACAATAAAACTAAAGTTTTAAACTGAGGCGTTTGGGATTGCTTTATTTTTCTGCATACGTGTAAAACTAAAGATATAATAAAACTAATAGGATTCCAATGTGTAAGAATTCATTTCCACCAGTTTCACTCATTTCTGTCATTTTTTATCCATCACCGGTCACCGGCGCGAACGCTCATCCGTAAAATTATTTTGGATCCTCCACCGTGAACGAAAGCTTGTAAACTTTTGCATATTGGGATGAATACATGTAGTTTCACTCCGATACTGTCCGAGTTTCGTGTTCTCGTAAAAGAAAACAACTACGGACATCGGTACGCTATAAAATTTGGTCGGATTAATTCTCGTCTTTGAAGGGCACTAGTTCTGTAGATCTTTCATAGCCAACAACATGTGAGATTGATATGGAAACGAGTTTATACTTGATGGGTTACACCGTTACTGGTGCTACACGAATATCTTTTAGGGTCAACAAAGACACTGATGGCGGCAGAAGGAATCAATCTTGATAAAATAATGTTGAGTTGAGGGGTATAATCGTCAATTCATTTTAAAAATCAATGGATGAATAAAAAACATCCGTGAGCAAATCACCCCCCTTTTTGTTATCGTAGAAACAAGGAGGGGGCGCCCGCTGCGTTGCAGCAGGTCTTTTTTATTTGTTTTGCGGTAACAATGGTTTTTCTTCTTTGAAACACTGCGCTTTCATTCTTTTGGTAGGATTTTTTTTTTTTTTTTAATTATTATTATTATTATTATTATTATTATTATTATTATTATTATTATTATTATTTTTTTGCTAGATGTTGGCTACCGATTTTTAGTGGATGTTATTTTATGCATTCAGAAAGCATTGTCTGTGTTTTGGTTTTTTTTAGTCATGTTAAATTTTTTAAAGCTTGTTGTTTTATCAAGAAACAAAATTTATGGTTGTACAAAAGTACTATAATATACTTTTTGAAGATTGTGTTTGAAAACTTTATATAGGGACAACATTTTGATATTTGCCAAATAGATACGACAAAATGGTTTCCTAAGAGTGAGCAATGGATAAACTAACTAAAAGTTTTTCACTATTGTAAAAAGCTATTTAAAAAAGTTTTTTGCATTGCTTAAAAGACTTTTGAATAGCTTTTTAACAAAAATTTTGTAAACTAAAAGTTTTTGCAAAAAGCTCTAGTTATTAAGTAAGTTAAGAATTAAATGCATTAAATGCAAAAAGTCTTTAAAGCTTTTCCCATTGTAGATGCTCTAATATAATAAGCTATAGGTCATCAATGTGGTCAGTATTTATTGGCTAACAGAAATTGTTGTTTAAGTCTCTTCGCTCAAGAACGAATATGCCTTCATGCTATCTATACTATCTAAAGATTCAATAGCTTAATTAAATGTGGAAGAGTGATTGTGCATAGAATCATGTACGGTACAAGGTAGTTTAAGCTACATCTATACTATATGAATCATACGTATTAACCAAAACATTATTGAATGCCTCATAATAAGTATACAATCATGAAAGAAGATGAAGTGCAAGGGTTGCCGGAATTGATTATATGGTATTTAGTATAGAATTAAAATTTGGCTAGATGAAGTGCAAGGGTTTCCAGAATTGATCACATGGTATTTAGTATAGAATTAAAAGTTGGTTAGATGAAGTGAAAGGGTTTCAAGAATAATTTGTGATTTAACATAATCCATGCCTATATAAACCGGCCAAAATCACATGCACAAACACAAAAGTTCGAATCTTCATTCTTGATTTTCAAAAGTTCAAATCTTCATTCATGATTTTTTTTTCGTGTGCAGGTTATACAGCATGATCATGAACTAGCAGAATCTGAGAACTCAATGCAAGAAGTTCAAGACTACCTTATGATTGACTAATCTGTCCATCAGCATAAGTGAGTTTTCGTTTTCCAAAAGGAGTGTCAACATATACACTTGATGTGCCATGGTATGCAAGCTTACCTCGACTTGAGGCAAGATATTACTTGGAACAATATGGTGGCGATGACGATGTTTGGATAGCAAAAACTCTTTATAGGTATAATGATAGCTAAAAATATATTACTTGATTATCTGGTTCTTTTGAGTATATATATTAATATAATCAAATGCCATTATATCTAATGGAAATGCAGGATGGGAAATGTTAATAACAACAAATATCTTCAGATTGCCAAATTGGACTACAATCATTGTCAAACAATCCATCAGTTGGAATGGAGTCATATGCAAAAGTATGTTCTTCCAATAATTACTGTCCACATGTTTTTATATAGCTACTCACAGTTTAATGTTTTTCTGTTAACCTTAAATATATTTAATTATTTATATTCTTAATAGATGGTATGCACTTTTAAATATGGAGGGGAGCACATACACGAAACTTTTATGGTCATATTACGAGGCAGCAACCAGCATATTTGAGCCAGAGAGATACAATGAGCGACTTGCTTGGGCCAAAACCACTGTGCTACTCGAAACCATTACCTCCATCTTTACAAAATCCCAGTCCTCGAATGTTGACATGCAAGCGTTTGTGGATGAATTCATGTTCCGTAATGTTGTTGTTACTGCTCATGATCTTTACTTTTGTATATCGAATTGAATGAATGCCAATTGCATTGTAAGGCTATATATAGCGATTACCTATGCTGGAGAATATTACCTTAATTTCTTACATTAATAATGTTATAGGGTATAGTATTATCTAGGCCGGTCTTGAATTTTAGTATATTGCTTCCAAAGTTTACGTCTAAGAAAAGAAGTAGGGTTACATGGGAACCAAATGTTTTCTTTCTTGTAAGTAAGTTCATTATAAAGTTACGATAACAACTATATATACACGGATATACCTACGTACAGTCAAGAATGGTAGGTCCTTACGTGAGAAGCTATAATAGCATATTATTTATGAAACCTTAATTATCCATTAGTGTCCAGTTTGTTCAATAGTATGTGATTGTATACGTGTGGAAACTAAAAAAAAAAATAGTTCAATTCTCCAAACTTATTTTGCCTTGGTATGGTTGTAAATAAGAATCATGCCACCGACCCATTGTATTCATATATAATATTCCCCATGCATGTGCATAACTTAAGCAACCGATCCATTAATGATTTTAAATTGAACACATCAGTATGTAAGTAACGTCAACCATAAGAATAAGTTCACCATCCAATGACTTCATATGCACATCAGTATGTAAAGTCGAAGATCAGCACATCAGCAGTACAAACCGTAATGAAAGCAGTATGAATATATTGTCTTGGCAGTACGAATAAACACAAGCAGTACAAACATAACCGAAGCTAGCAGTACGAATATGAGAACGTAGCAGTACAATCACTCTTCCATAGCAGTGCAAACAAACTTCGAACAATACGAACTCACTCGCTAGCAGTACAATCTCAGTGTCATAGTAGATTAGAAGTTATCAAATTGGGTCGGGCTGTTAGAATTAGTTATGTTGTCCTTGTCTATTTCGTTTATCTAATACGCAAACACACAACATTAAACTAAATAGCCATCAATCACTTTCAATAATCTAAGAGATAGTTACAATATTTTAATCATTAGTCGACATACACTATATATTCATAATTAGTGAACTTTGCGACTCAAATATATAGCATATGTTACATATAAAGGGTCATGTATGCATGTCACTTTATGTACAATTACTTGAAAAGACATACACTTTTATTTCTCAATAAATTTACATATTAGAGAAAAATCTCTTCACGTATACTCTATTAATGTGAAGAAAATAACTTAAATAATGGAATGCCCTTTACGTGAGATGTCGCATCAATTACAATGTTATCGAATCGTGATATTTGATGAAAGTACATTCCTTTTGAATATACAGGTTATACGTTTTTATATATTTTAGACTCACCATCATGTTAACAAGTCAACAAATTATTATAACATTGCGCAATGAACATCAAGATACAATTCGTGACACAACACTAAACTAAATAGCCATCAATCACTTTCAATAATCTAATAGATAGTTACAATATTTTATTCATTAGTCGACATACACTATATACTCATAATTAGTGAACTTTACGACTCAAATATATAGCATATGTTACATATATAGGGTCATGTATGCATGTCACTTTATGTACAATTACTTGAAAAGACATACACATATACTTTTGTTTCTCAATAAATGTACATATTAGAAAAAAGTCTCTTCACGTATACTCTTTTAATGTGAAGAAAATAACTTAAATACTGAAATGCCCTTTACGTGAGATGTCACATAAATTACAATGTTATCGAATCGTGATATTTGATCAAAGTACATTGCTTTTGAATATACAAGTTATATAACATCTTGAAAGATTACATGTGAAAAGTCTCATTTAAATATAAAATCTTGCGAAAAACCTCTTCACATGTACTATTTTAAAGTGATGTAATTATTTTAAATAGTGTAAACCTAATTAGTACCAACCATTAAGCTATGAACACTTAGATACAATTGGTGCAACGCACGGGCTTGCCAATGCCTCGTAATATATAGAGATAATATACTCTGGCTAAAAAGTTTTGATTTGGGTTTTCTCCGTTGACTTAAGAAGTAATCAACACCAAATAATCAATGCTAAAAGTTCAATAAATATTTCTTAAAAGGGCTTAAAACGATGTTATTTAAGACTACTTGAAACCAAAACTTTGTCAAAAAGCTAGTTTAACTGCAATGCACGCAAGTGGTCATTGTGGATCAATTTCAGCTCAATAAATTCGCGTGCAATGGTTGTATTTATGCGTAAATAGTAATACACGCAAAATAAGCAAATTGCAACAGAAAAAGTAATAAATTTCGCCATAAACATGCTATTTGATTGGCACATTGTTAAACTGAACGCAATAATAAGATTACATAAATGGTCCTTGTGGTTTGGCGAAAATTGTATCTACCGTCCCTAAGAGTTTAAAGTTGCACTCTTCGTCCTTATCTTTGCAAGGAATAATATCCATAGTCCTTGCATCTAACGGACGTTAAAATTGACCGTTAAATCAACTCATTTGCAAGTCACATTAGGGCATTATAGTTATTTTATACTTACTTCTTCTTCACCCTTCAAATTTTCTTTTGACTTTTTAATTTCTTTCTATAATCCATTTCAAAAACAATCTAATTTCAATCAAAACCCTTTAATTTCAAAAACCCTCTAATTTCATTCAAAACCAACAAGCATAATCAATTTCCTTTTATAGGATCTTCCTGTTTCTCACCAACAGGCACAAACAAATATGCATTGGCCGGATCCCAGGGAGTGGTGGATGGGCCCACATCCACATCCAATATTGCTCATCAATCTTATATGGAATCTTTTCAATGAATCCAACTGTCAAAAATAATTTATGTCATCTGGTTGACTCTGAAAACAACTAAAACTAAAAGGTCAACAAGCAATTGAAGATAA
Organism: Artemisia tridentata subsp. tridentata; assembly: GCA_021014915.2. Classification (NCBI taxonomy): domain Eukaryota; kingdom Viridiplantae; phylum Streptophyta; class Magnoliopsida; order Asterales; family Asteraceae; genus Artemisia; species Artemisia tridentata. The sequence continues at coordinate 369,333,964 of CP139503.1, forward strand.
GAAATCAACCTGACGTTTGGTAGCTTCAATACACCCCCAAAAGACAAGAGATGCGTTTGTTGTCATTTTCGGGCGATAAACAGTTCTGTTGTCATCAATATTACTTACAAAAGAAAGTTCTTGGTCAGAAAGACATTATTTAATCACATTATAATGACAAAATGTTAATATTATAACATATATATCTCTGCATCCAGTTTATTGCCCAAAAGCACAACAAACTCTCATACTCGAATCTAAAATGGATCTTTTGAGGACCCATCATTAGCAAATTTCACAACTTACATATACAGACGAAACCTTCTATGAAGATCAACATTTCTTAATTAAGACAACTTGAAACCGTAAATCCGTTGGGGTTCCTAAACCTTATGAAGCACAAGGTAAAAAAGAAGTGGGGATATGCAATACTATTTGATGTTCGTGTTTTGATAATTAGGCTAATGGCCTCTAAATGTATCATAGTTGTCATCATTTCCTTGTATATGTATCGAACAATTTTTTTTTGCTATTATGTGTACTAAACTTAAATCTTTGGTTGTTTTTGTGTACTTTATGACCATTTTTCCCCTCCCATGTTGATAAAATGAGGGGCAATATAGTCATAAAGTACACAAAAATGCATAAAAAATTAAGTTTATTACACAGAATAGCAAAAAAAATTGTTCGATACATATAAAAGGAATAAGTGACAACTATAATATATTTTGGTGCCATTAGCCCTTGATAATTTGGGTGTTAGGTTTCAAAATGTTCAAAAGAAAAGAAAAGAAATAAAACTATTGCAAAAACCAGGAAGCCAAATCGATAAGAATTGGAACTATTCAAAATGCATACAGAACTATTGGTTTTGAATGAAATTAGAAGGTTTTTGAAATTACAGGGTTTTTGATATTATATATAAAGAAAATAAAAAGTCAAAAGAAAAATTAGAGATTAAAGAAGAAGTAAGTAAAAAATAACCACAATGCCCCCAAGTGACTTGCACATGAGTTGACTTAATAGTGAGTTTTAACTTCCGTTAGACGCAAAGACTATGCGTGTTA
>CP139503.1:369335109-369423858 GCA_021014915.2 Artemisia tridentata subsp. tridentata
TAATTTGGTTTTAATCAAAGTCGTCTAAATTAGGGTTTACTATATCAAACCCTAATTCAGGTTATTGGTTAATTAGTTAGTTAGACTGGCTATATTGATTCTATTTTTTAGAGTTTTTTATAATCAGTCGCTTCTTAGTTAATTCTTGATAACTAACTCTGTTTTTGTTTGTTTCAGGTGTTGTTTCCGCTGTGCTATAGGTTGTTGGTGGATCTTCTTGATCCTGAGGTGTTTTTCTTTTGGAAGCTTGCGTGCACTGTAACACCTCTCACACCCTCTTTAGGTTTTTTTATTAGGTTTTTAGAATTGCATGAGACGAAGTGTAGGTCAAGCGAATTGTTTGTGTTGAGGAGTTGAGATTGTTGGGTTTATATGTGCTTGTGGAGCTATAAGGTGTTCTGTGGTTTCTTGTTTGTGTTGATTCTTTGTCAGCATTGGTTTTGTTTTGATTTTGTTTCTTTGCTTGTTCTTGTTCTGTGTTGTTTTGTGAGTTTAGTTTCTTTTCTGATTCATCTCTTGTGTGTTATTGTTTTGATTTCTTTAAGTCTTGAAAAATGTCTGATGATAAAGGAAAAGGTGGTAGTAGTGAATTAAAACTTGACATATATGATCCTTTGTATTTGCATCCTCAAGACATTGGTTTCTCAGTTGATTTCCTTCAAACTTGAAGGAACTGAGAATTATAAAGTCTGGGCTGCTGCTGTGCAGTTAGCATTGCATACAAGGAATAAACTTGGTTTTGTGACTGGTAAATGTGTTAGAAATCCTGCTGAGGCTCTTTATCAGGCTCAGTGGGATAAGTGTAATTCTGTTGTGTTATCTTGGATTTTAGGATGCATTTCACAAGATCTTTATAAAGGTCAAGTGTTCTCTAAAAATGCTAAGGATGTTTGGGATGAATTAGATGAAACATATAATAAAGAAGATGGTTCTGTGATTTATAATTTGCATCATAAAATTCATACATTAACTCAGTCTGGTATGAGTCTATCTGAATATTATCATGAGTTTAATGCATTGTGGAGACAGTTTGACTCACTTGTTGATCTGCCCACATGTATTTGTGATACTGCTCCCAAGTTGAAAAAGCATTCAGATCTTCTTAGGCTAATGCAATTTCTAATGGGACTTGATGATAGTTTCAGTTCTGTAAGAAGTCTTCTTCTTACTTCAGATCCTTTACCAGATGTTAAATCTGCATTTGCTACTTTGTCTAGAGATGAATCACATAAAAATAGTCATACTGCTACTAAATCTGTTAAGAGTGGGTCTGCTGCTTTTGCAGCTAGGCCTAATAATGGTAACAATAATTGGAACAGTAATAAGAACAATAATAACAATAATAGAAGGTTTGGAAGAGTGTCTAATCTGATTTGTAAGCATTGTAATATGAATGGGCATACCATTGATAGATGCTTTGAGTTGATGGGTTATCCACCTGGTTTTGTTAAAAAAGGAAACACCAATCAGACTAATGCTAATAATGTGACTGAAAATAAGGGTATCTCTCATACTCTTACTAGTGATCAATATCAGAGGTTAATGAGTTTGTTGAGTGATACAGGTGATGCTAGCAAGTCTCATGCTAGTGTTGCAGGTATTGCTATGAGTTCCAATTGTGTGATTAGTTTCTTTACTTGCAGATTTTTTAATTTCAATTCTAATATAAGTACCTATAGTACTTATATTGGTTGGATTGTTGATTCAGGAGCAAGTCAACATATCACATATTGTGCAACTATTCTTTTTGATATAATGGATGTTTCTCACTTAAATCTTACTGTTGCACATCCCAATGGGACTGTGGAACATGTTAAACAAATTGGAAATTATAAGTTTGGTAATAATCTAATTCTGAAATATGTATTGGTTGTTCCTGGATATCATGTCAGTTTGTTGTCTGTTCATAAGTTGTCTAAGGATAATAATGTGATTGTCAGTTTTAACCAAAGTGAATGTAAAATTCAGGATTTAACTCAAAAATACCTGATGGGGACTGGTAGTGAAAAAGGAGGTCTTTACTTTCTTGATGAAGGTAAGAGGATAAATAATAGTAATATTAAGAGTTGTGTTATGTCAAATTGTATTTGGCATAACAGACTTGGACATCCTTCTGACCATATTTTAACTATGTTAAAAAGTAAAATAAAAGATCTTAAGACTACTAGTTCTGGACCTTGTGATATCTGTCATAATGCTAAACAAACTAGACAACCATTTTCTTTAAGTGAACATAAGACTAAAAGTTTAGGTGATCTTGTTCATTTAGATGTGTGGGGACCATATAAGGTGACTAGTAGAGATGGGTTTAGATTCTTTCTTACTGTGGTTGATGATTACACTAGAGCTGTTTGGGTGTTTTTAATGAAAACTAAAAGTGAGGTTTTTGATAATCTTGTAAGTTTTTATAATTTGATTAAAAATCAATTTGAAAAAAACTATTAAAGTTTTCAGAAGTGACAATGGTACTGAATTTGTTAATAAAAGGATTGAAAGTTTTTTGTTGAACAATGGTATTTTACATCAAACTTCTTATCCTTATACACACCAGCAGAATGGTGTAGCAGAAAGAAAGCATAGACATTTGTTAAATACTGCTAGAGCCCTCATGTTTCAGGGGGGATTACCTTTAAACATGTGGACTGAATCTATTCTAACTGCTACCTATTTAATCAACAGGTTACCTACTGCTGTGTTATCTGGTAAAAGTCCTTATGAAATGGTGTATAAAATTGAACCTAATCTCCTAAATCTAAGATGTTTTGGCTGCTTATGTTTTTCTACTGTGTTAAATGAATCTGATAAGTTTGGATCTAGGTCTGACAAGTGTGTGTTTGTTGGATATGCTTTTGATAAGAAGGGATATAAACTGTTTAATCTGGAACAAAAGAAGTTTATCTTTTCTAGAGATGTGAGATTTTATGAAACTGTGTATCCTTTTAAAAACAGTTCTTTTGCTAAAGAATTTGTGTTTGAAGAAAATGATATAAATGTGTTAAACTTTTATGATCAAGAAAATATTAGCAGTCAAGATAGTCTTAGATCCGATGAACCCAGTGATGATAAAGGAGATAGTGTAGATGGTAACAATAAGTCTGTACCTGATTTTAGTACTCCTATGCCTAGTGTCATCACTGTAGATGAAGCTGCTAATGTTAATGAGACTCTACAGACTGAAACAGCAGAAACTGCTGATACAGCTGATGTAGAAGTAGTTTTACCAGCTGAAACAGCAGAAACTGTTGATACAGTTGAGGTAGATAGCATTAGTGGTTCTTCTAGTAGGAAGGACACTAGAGGTAAAGAGTATGCAATAGAATCTACTGATTCTGAGGGTATACAGAGTACTAGTATCTTTGATGAAGGTTATGAGTCTGAGGGTGAGGATCTGGACATGTTTGGTAAAATGTTTGAGTCACCAGAACCAGCAGCAGGTCAAACTGTTAGAAGAACTAGTAGAATGACTGCATTACCATCTAAATACAAAGATTATGTGCTTAATAAGAATCATAAGTATGGGATAGATAAAGTTGTTAAATATTCCAACTTAAGCTTTGATAATTTTGTGTTTACATCTAGTCTTAATAAAATTCATGAGCCTGCTACCTATGAGGAGGCTGCTAAAGACAGCAGATGGGTAGAGGCTATGAATCAGGAAATTGAGGCTTTAAATAGAAATGGTACTTGGGTTATTGTTGAGTTACCTGCTGGTAGAAAAGCTATTGGCTATAAATGGGTTTTCAAAGTTAAATATAAAGCTAATGGTGAGGTAGAAAGATTTAAGGCAAGATTAGTTGCCAAAGGTTTTAATCAAAGAGAGGGCATTGATTATGAGGAGACTTTCTCTCCTGTTGTGAAAATTGTTACTATCAGATGTGTTTTGAGTATTGCTGTTAAAAACAAGTGGCCATTATTTCAACTTGATATTAATAATGCATTCTTATATGGTGAATTAGAAGAAGATGTTTATATGGAATTGCCTGAGGGTTTTTCTGATAAGAATGATAAGAGAGTTTGTAAACTTGTTAAATCATTATATGGGTTAAAACAAGCACCTAGAAAATGGAATGAAAAGTTAACATATGTGCTTAAAGAGAATGGTTTTGTGCAAAGTCCTAATGATTTTTCATTGTTTATAAAAAATAATAATGATGTGCTGCTTGTATTGTTGGTATATGTGGATGATATCATTGTCACTGGGAATAATGTTGATGAAATTAACAAGTTTAAAAAGTTTTTAAGTTCTAAGTTTTTAATAAAAGACTTAGGTAAACTTAAGTACTTCTTGGGTATTGAAGTTTTGGATGTTGATAATGGTATTTGTCTTACACAAAGAAAGTATTGTACTGAGTTGTTGACTGAGTTTGGTATGCTGGGCTGCAAGCCTTGTAGTACTCCTATAGAAACTAATCCAGATAATAAAAAGCTTGTTTCTAAGTTTGGTGATGATGCACCATTAACTGGTATAACATATTATCAGAAATTGGTTGGAAAATTGATCTATTTGACCTTAACAAGGCCTGACATTTCATATGCAGTGCACTGTTTAAGTCAGGTTATGCACAAACCTATGAAGTCTCACTTGAGACTAGCTTTCAGAGTTTTGAGGTATTTGAAAAAGGAGCCTGGTCTTGGTGTTACTTTTAAAGAAAGTAGTGACACAAGTATAAGAGTTTTTGTAGACTCTGACTGGGCTAAGTGCAAAGTTACTAGGAGGTCTGTTACTGGTTATGTTGTGTTCTTGGGAAACATTTTGGTTTCTTGAAAAAGTAAGAAACAAGCTGTTGTTGCCAGATCTTCAACTGAGGCTGAATTTAGAGCCATGTGTAATGTATGTTGTGAGGTTATGTGGATAACCAAGTTACTAGCTGATTTGAAGGTGAATGTTGATTTGCCTATTGAAATGAATTGTGATAACAGCTCTGCTATGCAGATTGCTGTTAATCCAGTACTTCATGAGAGAAGTAAACATTTTGAGATTGACTTGTATTTTTTGAGGGAAAAAGTGGCTGATGGGTTTATAAAACCTGTTAAGGTTAAGTCTGAGAATAATGTGGCAGACTTGTTCACAAAAGGGCTTAGTATTTCTGACCATAACAAATTTTGCAAGTTTCTTGGTTTGCTTAATATGTTTCAGGTTAAAACTGATGAACAAGATAAAGCTGATGGGGGAGTCTCAAGAAGCTAAAGCTTATGGGGGAGTGTTAGAAGGTCTTAATCTTTAGCTTGAAGCACATGGGGCTTAATGTCAATATATCAAAGTTTAAGCTGAAGTTGTACCCGCCCAAAACTATAAGGACTAAAGTTATATATTCTGAAGAGTTGAAGGTGCATTATATAATATGCATAGCTGGAGCTATAAAAGGCATTCTCCCTTCAGTCTTTCTTATTATCGATAGTATTTTGTGTGTGTATCTTCTCTCTATCATCTCCAGAGAGAAACCCTAGTTTGTTAGTATACTTTTCTGTTTAATCTTCTCAGATTACTTGTATTGTAAAGAATCATTGATATTGTTTTGTTAATAAAGAAGTGAGCCAAGGGGAGGTTGGCTGGGTTCACTAGTAACATCTGAGTTGATTTAGGCTTTGATTATAGATTTCTTCACAAGCCCGTCTATGCCAGGTTCAAGAATTGTTATTTGATAATCATGATGTACCTCAGACTTGTAGCTTTGTCATCTGTGTGAACTAGACTTTTCCAAAAGTTGTTGGACCTAAGAGACCACTATTCCCGACTTCAACTGATCATGTGCAAAAAGATCGTGTGAAACAAGAAGCTAGCAGCTAAACTTTGAATACGTAACGTTGCTTTCAACTCGTGAATCACAATACTAGAACCACATTTTTCAAAGGAAAGCAAAAGAAACCAAGGGCTTGAAAACGAAAAAGTACAATGGCCACCAAGTAAAGTGAAAAAAAAAAACACAATTACGAGAAGGATCATCCTACAATAGTACATTGACCATTCACTTAATCACCTTTTCTAAAGAATACACAGAGGTATGCATATAAGAAACATTTTGAAAATGTTTAAATCAGCTAAGAAACCCTAACCGGTGCACCCTTTTTATTCGACTGACACTTCCCCAAAGATGAGACCTAGCCCGAGTAAATGTTTCAATGCCCTCAATATATGGTATATATATATAAGAAATTTACATGGTGTTTAATATATGATTTAAGAGCTAAAAAACAAAAAAATATGCTATGTTTAGCTTAATCTTCCCACCGGGAATTATAAAGAGTTCACTATTCTTACTTTATCCATGTGGAATACGTTAAGAAATATGCAACATTTTATTCCAACAACACATGTACCAAACTACCAATAATCAAAACCTAAGATCACAAGTAGGTCAATAACTTGTTTGATCATACGGCAAAAAAGAACAAATAGATTAAAAACCGCTCTAACAAATTCAAGCATGTTAGCATTCTACGAATGACCTAAAATATAATGTTTTTTTTTTTTTTTTTTTTTTTTTTTTTTTTTTTTTATTATTATTATTATTATTTTCATTCTAAACTAAAAGATAACAAATACTTTATTCAATGACTATTCCGAAACAAAGATCTTTAAGATTGGAAAAGATAGTGAGCATAACAACTGTTTATATCAAAAATGTTTTTACTGTGTTGCACGCTTGCACATGTGCATGTTCAAAATGCTATTACAAACATCCGAGTATTCATACAATCATGGATTCATGGTAGTAGTTAAAACTTAAGAAAGTTTAGAAATTTAAGCAGTGAACAAATATTCATTTTGTTTGTATCTTAATTATACAGGCTTTTGGATAAGCTTTATTTAGGAGCTTAAGAGGTTTCGATGATACTTAGAAAAAACTTTAAGATAAGCCAGTAAACCCTCAAATACGATTTTAGCTTAATATAATGTTAAAATTGAAATCAGGCCAAATTCTAAACTATTAGGCTTTTAAACACCGGACTTGGATCTGATAATGGGCCGGGCTTTTATTAACTCACATGCAAATTGTTGTTCTATTAGCATCATCGAAGCATCAAATCATCAAAAGTTTCATAAAATTTATTATTACTTTTTTTGTTGTTAGTTGTTTGTGTCAGCAGTGACATCCAATTGGGCAGTATGCTGACCCCGAAACCTGCCTGATCCTCCTTTATCGCCAGAAAAGGCAAAAGTACCGAGTAGAACTCGAACTTGAGACCTCCCCTAGCCAAACATCCCATCCCAACAACTTATATTTCTGTATACAAAAACTCACAATACACTGAACCCTTACATAATTCAGTAAAATTCCACATCATCATTTTATGTTTTAAGTTTAGAATGCAATCATCTTAAAAATAAAATGAAGAATTTGGTGGAGGGATCACAAAGGGAGGCCAACCAACCATGGTTTCATCCTGATGAAATTCTTGTGAGGCTAACATCATCATAATGTATCATATATGAAACCTTGCCACATATTAGCATCGAGGATGCTATAATTTCTAAGGATGTTCATGAAATGTTTTTATAACCTTTATTTGTTTTCTTCGTTTAGAAAATGAATGATGAGGGAGTTAGTTTATTTCACCATGTTTTGAAAGATGTTATTATATTTTTAACATAATAACATTCCATCCATTTTTAAAGCACCTAACGTAAAAGATATTTGGTCAATCTTTCTATTTATGTCCTTATCTTTTACTAGCAGTATCTTTCTATTAATGTAAAGATATTTGGTCAATCCCCAATACAAAGCACCTAATTTTGACATAATGAAAGATTTCATAGTGCATAATTTTGACAATTCCATCCAACTGCCTAACTTTTGCATCAATTAGCATCAAGTGGTGGATAACCACCCGAAACTTGCACATGTAGTAGCAAACTTGACATCCTAAGACATTATAATTTTAGCTGGATATTTTATAGTTCATATTACTACTATTTTGGTACATTTCCTTCTTTTAACAACATCAACCATGACCTACAAAGTAGAGTAGTTGTGATAAATAAACCAACCGACACGAATGATTTATGTCTAGGCTGATGCTAAGGTGTGACCATACAAGCCAACTAACTACAAATCCTCGTGTTGATCTCGACCAATAATCAGTCCAAGGACGATGTATTTGAACATATCTCACAACCCGCATTTGATGTTCTTAATGCAAAGCAGTCACATGATATACATCTCATCTTTGCGTACGCAAATATGTGTCTAATCTTTATTTACCATTATAATTTGGTTTACACGGTGTCGGTTTCATATGCTCGTCAACTATAAACCGTAACAGAAAGTTGATGTCATGATTTAAAGGGCAGTAAAGCAAATCTTATGCAAGTGATTTGTCTTTCCGGAAACGGTCTTCTTACCCTTAAATACAAGTATCAGTTCTTTGTCCAACAACCCTATAATATAAGAACTCATTTCTTTGATAATATGTTTTGAAAGTTCAAATGTCATCAATGTGTATTCTGTAATCACTCAAGTTTTACCACTGAAGCTCGGGACATTTTATGACAATGGCTTGGTAGGTTCAAGTGTGATGTTCTGTCAACCCCCACCGAAGGGGGACACGTCCTAGGCCCCAGGAGAGAGAGAGAAAAAGAAAAAAAAAGGTCGGTTGAGATAACCACCAACTTGTGTGAGAATGTTTGCGCGTGCTATGTTTATTTGATTGATTTTTAAGAGGTATGTTTTTATGATGTCGTCGGTTTCTTAATTACATTAAATTGATTATGAAATTCTCTTATAAAATAAAGCTCATGTGACGATAATGTTATTAGTCTCATAAAAGTTGCCATTACACTTAATCTTATATAAACTTTAGTGTTAAATTTTGTATTTTTAATTTTTTACACATAAACATGTCAAAAATGCTACTACCTCCGTCTCATATTAAATGTCCACTTTGATTTTTTTGAATCTTTCTTGTTCAACTTTGATTTTCAATTCTAGTGTGAGTTTATCCACACCCTCCCAGAAGGAGGGTATCCAATCATTGGATACATCACTGGCTTGTACGATGTGCATCGCGAGTTGTACGGTTTAATCAAACCCTCCCTGATGTGACAACATAGGGAAGGTATATATAACACATCTCTAAATTCTATTATTTGTGTTATATATGAACGAATTGAATTTTAAATGTATTTTTATTTGAATAATTTTTATAAAGTAGTATATAACAAAAGTAAAAATATTTAAAATTAAAGTTGAAAAAAAAACTATAAAAAGTCAAAATAAACATTTAATATGAGACGGGAGGAGTATTATCGGCATCCGAGTATCCAACCAACAAAAGCAAACATAGAAAACAAGACATCAATCACAGGCCAAATATATAAAGTACAAGGAAATTATAAACAAGTTGCCACAAGTTGATTGAATGGTTCCACTTCACTACAACTATCTTGACTTTTTGACAAAAGCGGATTCTCAAATCCTTATGATAATGTTCTGGATAACAAAAATATATACATTCTTGTTTTCCTACAATAAAAAAATGATACATTTTTTCCACATCCTTGAACTAAAATTCATCATTTGAAAGCCCAAAAAAAGTCAGGAAACTTCTGGTACATGGTTCTAGACAATGCATGACACGTGACTCATCTCTCTCGCACGTGCCAATCTCAAAACAACCTTTTACCATACTTCTACACTTTTCATTGCATCATCCTCCACGTAGATTCATGATTATCTACGCTACTACTGCCGTTGGATCCGTTGGATCCGTTTTGATCCAACGGCTCTGATTTCACATCAGAACCGGGCTGCTGAAGCTGCAGCTCGTTGTATTGTTCTGTAGCTGCAGCTTCACCAGATCCCCCTTCTTTTAACCTTTTCACACCTATTGGCACGCCGAATAACCTAGGACTCATCTCATCTGATTCCGTTCCTTCTAAACCATTCCTACCATTACTATTATTATTACTATTACCATCACCGTTAAGCGAGTTAGCTATACACTCTTCGGCTAACCGCTTTAACGGTAACAAATCTAACGGTTTCAAAACAGTTGTTGGAGTCGGTTGTGAAGGTTGTGTGCTACTACCTTCGGACGGTTTATCCGTCGCGTAATTAGACATCATAACATAAATATTGGAACATAAATTCTTCATTTGGCTAAGCTCTTTATTAAGCTGAACATTTTCTCTTCGTAATCGCTCGTTTTCGCCAGCGAGCTCAGCGTTAGTTCCGCTGTTAGCAATATCTCGTGCTAAACTAACTGTAGCACCCCCACCGCGGGACGAGTTAGACGATATGACTTGCTCTTCACCTGATTCGCTTGGAGAGACTATTCGAGGCGGTGGTGATGTTACTGCAGCCACCGTAAGTGCCGCTGGAGGTGCCACGGCTTGTGGTGTAGCTGGTGGCTGTGCTGGTGTTGTTGCGGTTATTTTACGGCGTTGTATATCGCATAATAGTCGCTTTTCGCCTCTGCGAAAACAATCGTTTGAAAACTCCCAACGATCTGGTACAACTTTTCTGAATCCCTAAGAATTAATTAAATACATAATTAGATACAAATCATAACAGTACATTTATTTTAAAATAAAGAGACTGCTTAACACAACGTTATAAACTATTCTACCTACTTAAAGGCTATCTGCTACATATACATGTAATTAACATTTTTATTCAATTTTATATTTCATCAAAATAGAATTTAAACAGTAGTTGAAGCCAAACGAGCAACAAGCTGCGCCGCTAACCTTTTTTGGATTGCAAAACTAACTCTTTTGAAAACTACATATAATAGATACATAGGTAGATGGTATTAAATGATGTTTTTTATATAAGAACTAACATCATTAAATTAACTCATTTAATCAATAAGAGTAGGGAGACTGCTTTCAGAAACACGTTAGATATAATATAAACTAAAAAAATAAAAAAGAGACTGCTTTCAGAAATACCGCGACTTACATAGGTATTAAGTTGACGAACAAAGCTGGAGAAATTATTATGCTTAAAATACTTAGGAAGCAAATCCTTGGCAAATTCAGTCGGATTCCAAACAATAAACGTAGATCCGTCCTCGTTCCAAGAGATTATATCATCAATAGCTTTATCATCGACAAGCTGATAAGTCTTGGTTAAAAAAGGTGTCGGCAAAGATCTAGATGCGGCGTCTGACTCCACAGGGGGAGGAGCCATATATAAAAACAGCTGAACAACAACATATAACAACAACAACAATCAATCAATAGTTGGCTAAGAAATATTATATAATCTAAAAATGAATTAATACAAATTAATACCTATAAAATCAGGGTTTGTGAATGCATGTGTGGTGGTAGATCTAGAAGGTTCGTTTTTATTTTTATTTTTTGAGAGGATAAAGAGGGGAAATAAAAATGGAAATGAAATGAGAAGAAGATTATAAAGAAGGAACGAGAAGGTACGTAAAAGAAAAGGAATAATATAAATTTAGAGTAGTTATTTCGAGAAGTTTCTTAATAGGTGTCAAGTGGTTGGCGGCTCGATTAAAAGAAGGCATTGTGATCATCCATTCAACACCCACACATTGTCAGGTTTGGTCGGCTATCATCTTATGATATACTAGGGAATTTTGCTAAACACTGCACACTGAGCAATTTTTAAGTCACATTAAATAATTTTTTTTTATATTTAAAGTAATTATATATTTAATGCATAATAAATGAACATAAAAATTAATTTAAATATATACCACTTTTGTTTTAATAAAGCTTAAATTTCTTTTTATATTGATATTAAACATTGCTCAGTTGCCATTATTTAGCAAAACCCATCTTCTTGTTATACTTTTATGGGTATGTTTGGTAAGGAGGTATGGATATGGAAAATGGAAATAAAAGTTAGGGCACTAGGAGTGGACAATTTGAATTTATCATACTTCTGAAATTCAACCAATAAGCTTCAGTTAACTCATTCTCATAAATTCTCATACCTCCCAACCTAATCCACTGGCGCCCGATAAATTCTAATACCTCCCAAAAAAAAATTTCTCTTTTTTTTCTTTTTAATACTTAAAGTGAAGTGGTTTTTGTCATATGGACCTTTTGAATGAATTTATCACCACCGACATGTTAAACCGTCAAGCATGAATTTTACCCATAAACTTGATACCGGCGGCGGTGTTACCGCCGGTATGGTGCATGAATTTGGCCATACCGCTATCCACTCCTACCGGCCTTATACATAATGTTTGCGGATATAGATTTCAAATATAGAATTGATATCTCTTTATTTGGTATTTAATACTCCCTACGTTCCCAAATATAAATCCATTTTGATTTTTTTAAATTCTTTTTAATCCAACTTTGACCGTAATTATTTTTTTTTGTGTTATATAATACTTGATGTAAAATATTTAAATGAATTTGTGTTTTAAATACATTTTCATTGGTATACTTTTCATCAAGTGTTATATAACACGGAAAAAAATAATTAAGGTAAAAGTGGGAAATAAAAAACTTTGAAAAATGAAAAATGGACTTATATTTTGGGACGAGGGGAGTATATCACTTAGGGCCCGTTTGGTTCGTAGACGGATTTAAGATTATGATTTGAATTAGAATTATGATTTGAATTTGCATTTAATTTAATGTAAGTACCAAAAAATGTATTATAAAAATATAAATTGTTATTTTATAATTTTATATAAATGTTTTATATTATAAATTAATTACATTTAAATGTAGAGAAAACAGAGAAATAGAGAAAAAAAAAATTGTGTGGGCCTCTTAATCCACTCAAAGCCTAACTATCTTAGCGCATTTACAATGGGTAAAATGGTTAAAAGCTTTTTACTATTTTAAAAAGACATTTTGAAGAGTTTTTTGCATTGCAACTAAAAAAGTTTTTATACAAAGACTTGATAAACATCAACACTCTGTTCTTGACTTATTTTTTTTTTAAATGAAAGGGAAAGAAAATGTAAGGAAGGAAAGAGAATGGTGAAGGAGGGGAGTGAAAGCTGTGAGGGTGATGGCAATGGAGTATTCGGAATCATGGGAGGATTTTTACCGACCAATCACAGACTGTCACGTGGCAGCCAAATAAAGAAGGATTTGAAATCCTAAAGTGTTGGCAGTGGAAGACTATGGAAGATTCAGAATCATGCCTCATTTTATTTATATATTATTTATATATAATGTTATAAATAATAAAAAATATATGCAAACTTATGATTGAGAACTCTTCTTATTGTTTAGCAATGTTGCAAAAAGCGGTCAACTCGGCCGATTAATCACCGATTACAAGGTAATCGGCCGTATAGCTTGTAGAATTTCAAAAATCGGCCAAAAAATCGGTCAGGCAAAAAAATGGGCCAAAAATCGGCCGAATCGGCCAAAAATCGGCTAAATCGGCCAAATCGGTCAGCTTTAAAAAAATAAAAATTTAGGCATTTTACTTAATTTGGGGATCGTTTATTTCACTTATAACGCACAATGAGCATCATAATTAGAATTGGAGCCTTTTATAGAGGTTTGAAAACATAGTAGGCTTGAAATCAGTTACGATCTTTAGTTTGGTCTTCAGAAATACCCAAAACATGCAAAAAATGCCAATCCGATTAATCACCGATTAATCCCGCCTTGGTCGATTAATCGCTGCAGGGTGGTCAACCGCCCGGCTACCGATTCACGATTTTTGCAACATTGTTGTTTAGCATCATCATCACAGGTGAGACTTCATCCCCATCAATTTTTCATAATCTTTTACTTCATCTTATTCTTCATCTTCCGATTCCAATTGTGGTTCTTCATTTATTGCAACTATCGATAACTTATCATCCATCATGATAAATAACTACGGAATAATAATCAAACCAACAAACTAAATATACAGAATCGACTCAACAATGATAACTTAAGGTTAGGTTTATGTTTACATCTGGATCTCTCTCTATATATAAAAGCCCCAAACGGTCAAAAAAAAGAGCTGTTGGGTTTGTCTTTTTCTTGCTTAATTCTTCATCACTCGTCTGCTTCCCCAAGACTCCAAAGCACAAGCCGCTGGCGGCAAGGGGGTTGGCGGCAGTGTTTGCCGGCGGCCTCCCCCCAAGCCGCTGGCGGCATTAGCTCCATTGCCATCACCCTAACTAACTTCGTGTTCTAGAGAAAAAGTGAACGGAAATGATAGCAAGTGTGCTTTTGAATATTAAATTAAAAAGTGTAAAAAAAATTACAATTATAACCCTTCATTGAAACCTGTGCTTTTGAATTTTAAATTAGATAGAAAGGTGATATGGTCATTTCAATGTTTATTAAATCTCTTTCATCTCTTTTCATCCGAAAAGTGGGCTGGAAGTTGTGGCTCAAAATATGTGATGTTTTCACTCCTTTCCACTTGCTTTACCCCCTTTTTCTTTTTGTAAAAAAACTTGAGAACATGATAATTTTTATTTGCTCTCGCTTCCACTTCTTTTCTTTCTTTAGACCATGTGTAATAGGGCGTTAAAACCTATTTTTTTCCTTCTATCGCGCCCCGAACAAGCCCCTCAACTATTACACGTAGGCGCCGAAGGTCTAAAAATCAGTTGGGGCGTTTCATGAACCACGCCAGCGCCCTCTCTTCATTCGAAAAAAATACCCGTTCAACGGCTATATTGCCGTTACTTTTTTTTTTCTTTTTTTTTTTTTTTTTTTAATTCAATTAACTTTATAAATTTTACCTACAAAACCCACTTCAAACCATCAATATTTATACATTTTCTCTCAATTTTTATAAACTATCTCTCTCTTTTTATACAACATTTTTATCACAATGTATCCCAACCGTCCAACCCGCCCACAAAATTACACCAACCCCGGTTACGTTCGTCCTCGTCGTGTTAACGAGTTTGGCGAGGGTGCGTTTTCAAACCAAGAACTTCTCGATGTCATCTTGCATTTGCCACCGAACATGCAACCGCAAATGGGGTTTCAAAATTACGGTTACGGTAACCAAAATTACGGGTTCAACGCGTACAACCAACAAAACACCTCTCAACAATTCTCGTCTCAAAATTTCGCGTCTCAACAATTTCAACCGCAACAATTCCCGTCTCAAAACTTCGCATCTCAACACGAGCCGGCTGACGTGGAAGATTACGAGAGGGTCCCGGAGACTCCTCCAAGCGTTACAAAGGGTAAGAAAACCGCCGCCGCCGAACCGTCTTAACCAAAAAAGCGGTCGCACAAAAAGAAACCCGCGAACGAGCCGAAAGCCCTGATCAAGCGTATGCCTTGGACCGATCACGAGGAAATGTGTTTGGCACGTGCGTGGATAGAAATTGCCACGGATGCTAACGCCGGTAAGTTTAAATAATTTTTTTTAGTTACTATGTTTATGTTTAAATAATTTTTTTTTAGTTACTATGTTTATGTTTAAATAATTTTTTTTAGTTATTATGTTTATATAATTTTTTTTACTAACTTATTATGTTTTTTTTTTCTGTTGTTTAGCGGATTATCAACGGGGACACGTATTTTGGCATTGGGTTCGAGAAGCGATTTTTACCGCCATGGATGTTGGACCCGATTACCGTACGCAAGACATGATTTCGGGCAAGTGGACCGAAATGAACAATCGGTGTCAATTTTTCAACAGTTGCTACAACCGGAAAAAGAATGTCGTACCGAGCGGTGAGAGTTTGCAGGAATGGCCGTACCACGCCGCTTGCAAGGAATACAAACAAGCCAAGATTCAACCATTCCAATTCAAGGAGGTATGGGAGTACCTTCACACCCATAAAAAATGGCTAGATCAACCACCTTTGGAAGTTCGTACAACGAGACCGTCGAAACGGTCCAAAAGTGAATTATCATCCGCCCCCGAACACGATAGCCAATCGTCCGATGCCCACACGTTCAACTTAAACGACGATGTGGAAGAAGACGAAGTCGTCGTTCTCGAGAGGCCAAGGCCCCCGGGTAGGCGAAGTGCCAAAGGAAAAGGGGTTTCCTCATCCTCGTCCGCCGCCCCCGACAACAACGCGTTGAGCCAAATTGCGGCTCAACTTGCGAGGATAGGGGATGAGGCGGAGCGTCGTCGTGCGCTTAAAGAAAAAAGATACAACGACCTCCAAACGATTATCAAAAGCAATGATTTGGCGCAACTGCAACGAAGTACCGAGGGGCTAGACCCCGAGGCAAAAGAAATTAACGAACAACTCAACGAAGAAATCCGCCGAAAATATCGTGACGCTTAGTTTTTATTTTTATGTAATATTTAGTTGTCGTTTTTTTAAATTATGTTTGTCGTTTTTTATTTTTAATTATGTAATGTTTTAGGTTTTATTTTAATGAAATTGTCTTTTTTTTATATTATTTAGTTTTATTTATTAGTTTTAGTGATTAACATAAAAATAAAAAATGGGTGCCACATGTCACACCATGCCCCATCTACTTTTACACCATTTTTCCTTCCAAGCCCATATTTCATACCAAACAAATTTTTTGGCTTTAGCTTTTAAAAACCAATGCCAAAACTATATACCAAACGGGCCTTAAAATAAATAGGATTGAGATATTGTCTTCTTCTTTTGTTTTTTTAATTTACAGTTTTTCATTTTTCCCGATTCGTTTATTGTTCTTTTAAGGTGAATATTTCTTTTCTTTTCCATAGTAATCATACAATATATATACAACTTGAAGTAGTTTCTCCTTGCATACAACAAATTATAATTTGAAATAAAAAAAATGGTACATAGATTGTCTTGTTTTGGTGATATATAGGGCTAATAATGTGACCTAACAAAAGACCTACTCTATTTATCTTTTGACAAGTGTGATACATTTTTTTTTCTTTCATTATTTTCTACAAATTAATTCTTCAAATGCAATAATTACATCTTTTGGTCTAATTTTAAGTGTAGGTTTTAAGGGTGCGTTTGGTTTGTAAGTGGGTTTAGAATCGGATTTGGATTTCGATTTGGATTTGGATTTGGATTGGTTTGAAAGAAAAAGAGGAGAGAAAAAGATATGATTGATTAAAAAAAATGTTTGTTATAAAAGAAAGAGTTAGGAATACTTTTATTATATTAGATCAAAATAAAAAAAAATAGAAAAAAAAATGAAAAAAAATAAGATAACCATTCGATTAATGAATGAAATCAAACATAAGATTAAAAAAATATAAAAGTGGGACCAGTTTTATGGGAAAAATAAATTGTCATATGAATTCACCGGAAACCTACCCATTTGATAAAGAATCACTTTTTTGTAATGATTTCATTCTTTAAATCTATGCCCCTGTACCAAACATTATTACTCTATTTAGTAATGAATGTATTCCCTCATATCTACACCCATAAAACCTTAGGGGCCGTTTGGTTTATTGCTAGGAATCACAATGGGTATTGGATTTGGTATGGATTGAAAGAAATAAAAATTGAATGATAGTATTAATGTTGTTTGTTTTATAAAATGTAATTGGGATTTGGATTTGAATTTGGATTTTGATTTGATATAGGAGAGAGAAAAAAATATAATTAATTGATAAAGAATATATTAAAATTAATTAAAGTATTTATTAAATTATTATTTAATTGAATTAACTAATGTTATTAAATGAAAACTGTTAAAATATTCGTATGTTTTACAACTTTCGAGGCAAAGTTACACAGAATGTCAGAAAAGATGCATGTTGTGGGTGGATTCGTGGATACCCACTGCAAGGGATATCAACAACTTTTTCAAACCCATTGGTGGAAACCAAACAATTAGTATTTCTATGATAGGATTACTTGAATCCAAAAAGCCTCAAACAAACGCACCCTTAGTACTCAAATCATTTTTCTTAATCTTCTTTATCAAAAAAATACTACTGTATCTTTTTAGATGTACTCGCTTAAATGAGTGACTTTTTTAAAACTTGAAAACTCACATGAAAGATTGTGTGCGCACCATATGTTCATTGGGATGACACAAAGAAGTAGAAGTGTTGTTTCCCAATTGATTTAGATTGTCCTTTGTTTGTTGTCATCATTTTATAGTTTCATAACTTGAATGTATAATATGGACTATATTAATGGACTTTTTATGCATCCTTAAATCGGTAACATTTTAAAGAACATGCTTGAGTAAATTACTATAGATAACTTGTCAGCGTGGCTGCTACTTTTTATTTAAATTGGAAGACTTCAAGTAATATAAATAGTTGCTCGTAATAAAAATGCAATATGAAGTAGCAATTTTATTCTAAACCCATGCTATCAATCCAAAGAACAATGTTGGAATTGATATGCATGATCATGTTCATTGCCATTACATCTCATACCTAATCTCATATCCATTGCGATTCATAACAACAAACCAGACGCACCCTTAGTGTCTGATAATTTCTAGTTTTCTATGGATAGTATGTTATGATGGCTTCTAACTTAATTGTAAAGTTTGCATTTTACAAAAGGGTTTTGCTATTTATAAACTTAACAACTATGTTCATACAATTGGTGGTAATAGTGACAGCGATTACCACCGTCAACTCATCGACACATCAACTTCTCTCTCTTCAACCAACATCACCACTAAGAGTGTTAGGTATGGTAATGCCGAGGCCGGCGTTATGCCTAGCTAGCAAGGCGTTGCCCGGCGTTACCATACCACCACTACCGCGTTGAGCTTGGCGTTATCGTCCAAGTTACCACACAAACGTGGGACGAAACGCAAATATGGACAAAATTAATTTCAATGGTTTTATTTATTTATTTATTTATTGGGATTTAAATGGGTTTTTTTTGTGTTTTGTAGTGTGTGTTACTTTGCAAGGAAGAAGAAGAAAAAAAATGGTGGAACTATTGAAGCTGTAGCCATACAAAGAAGACAAAGGTTATTTATTTATTTATGTATTTTATTTTATTATTATTTTAAATTTCTAGTTTTTTATTTAGGTATTTGTAATTTGTTTTTTTATTTAATGAATGAAATATTAGTTTGTTTAAGTAAATGAAAAAAGAAAAAAAAATGTAGGTCCAAAATGTGATGTTATGGGGTGTTATGAATTATAATAAGGGGTGATTTTGGGTGTTAAATATTTTGATGTTGAAGTGATGTGACGCTGATGTGACGGTACTTTTTTGGTGTTATAGCGTTATTACACCTGGCCCTCTGACCTAGTGTGAATAACACAAGCAACATAACCACCAAACTATACCCACTTTAAGCACAAATATACCTCACCAAATACTCTCACACACACAAAACGAGAGAAAAAGAAGTCGGTCGTCTCTGACCTGTGCTAAAAAGCCATGTGAGACGTGTCGTAGGGGGTGGTTTAGTAACGAAAATGCGTGTTGAGAGTGCCACATAGGACGTAAGACGCGTTCTTGTGGTATTATTACCAATAGTCTAAGTTAAAAATATACAATAAAGGTGGTTCATTTAGTTGTTCAAAAATAGTAAAATTCCGTGAGTGATTATTTTAAAGATACAAATCATTTAAAGATGTTTGGGTTTCTTAGACATAGTTTCAATGGTTATGTTTTTGCATTTTCATTCACAAAATTAGTGGTAGTTATTGTTTTTAGTAGCTGAAGCTATTATTTTGAAGATCTATGTATATAGGCAATTGTAACTTATATCATTAAAGTATAAGATAAATGAATATTTTTTTTTTCGAACATTCAATCGAGATACGACATATGAGAAACCTCACTGAATAATAGTGAAGCCTTGCACGTACATTTATGGCATTAAGTATTATAACATCAGTTCATATTAATAATGTTACGCTACCTTTTACCATAATAACACGGTCTTATAACTCTTTCAAAATTTATCACTATAACAGTGACGTTTCTCGCCGAATATGAGAACCTATATTTCTGTTTTAAGAGTTCACTGTTTCGAACCTTAGATGTTGAGTATTATATAGAGAAGCTTGATCCTTACTAACTTAATACAACTTACATAGTTACATGGTTACCGAGTTTTGTTTCATATTCCCATATCTATCTTTGAATGTCAAGAGACCTCATAATTCCTTGACATAGAAAACCTGAGATGTATTTATAAAAAGTTACTTAATGAGAATTTAGAAAGGCATGCTTTTTTTAGAGAACTAAAATACTACTTCAGTACGTGTTACCAAAAGTATACTCATTATGATTATACCATAAAGCATATGTTGTACTCCGTAATACTTTCTACTTGTGGATCTTTTAATCATAAATAAAAGAGTCTTCAGATTGAAATGTAAGACTTCTTTTTATACAGTACTACTTTATTTTAGAGAACATGAGCACTACATATGGTCCCATGACTATATTGAATATGTCCGTAAAAGACAATGGGGCAAAATGTACTTTTGCGACATGTGGCAACGTTCGTGGACTCGTGAAACAGAATAAGTTCAATAACTGTGCAAGTCTCATCCAGAAACATATGCTAAAACATGATATAAGACCGGGCGTAGTAACTAGTAAGGGGTTGGACAACGTCTCCTCTTTTACACTTATGCGTGAAGCCTTAAAACACCACCACCACCTTCACGCGTAATGGTGGTCCTTTGAACATGAGTTGGTGGTCTGCAAGACTAATTCGGTTTTGTTTGTTTTATTGAGGGTGTTGGTGTATTTGTGTTTAAGTGTAATATGTTTTTATGGTAATTTTGGTGGTTTTATTACATCTATTTGGTGGTGATGTTAGTGGTAGGGGAGAAACCATTGAGTCGACGTTAATGATATTGGTTCTTAGTACAATTAAATACGTGTCTAAGTGTTGCATCATTTTTTACTCTACATTTTATCCCGTCAACTATCACTTTTGCTTTTATCTTTCAATCTAATTAATTTTAGGTTTAAATAGTTAGTATCAAAAGAGAAATAAAATTAAAATAAAAAGAGTGAGAAGAAATCATAGCCGCACATTTCAGATGCATCTACAAATTTAGATGCATCTCCTCTTAAATTTCTCCCCTCATTTGAAATGTGTGTCTGAAATTTTTCTCATTATGGAAGCCACCTCGATGTTCCCATTGTAAGTTATTTGGTCATATTGATGCTAACTGTCCCAAACATGGTGTCCAAGTAGTTGATTCGAATAATGCAAAACGAGTAGGTTAGGATGGATTTCAACAGGTTCCTCGTAAACAAAACCGTGTTTTGGCTATGGGAAGTCATAGGAACTTTGATACTCGTAGAGGTGGTGGTATTCCAGTGGGTAAAACGCAACAGAGATGGGTGTATCAACCAAAGCAATCAAAACAGGTTGAGGATACAGGGACACAAAATGTTACAAAAGAAAAAACAGATGGGAGTAAGGTGGCTAGTATTGGGAAAAGTAACAATAAGTCGCATCGTGCTTCAACTTCTAATCGATATGCTTTTTTGGATGGAATGGATGATGAGGAAGTGTTGGAATTTCAATAACATGACATTCATATAAATAAATAACACACATCAAAGAGCATAGCGGAAGCAAGGATCATATAATTAACATGTATAAAGATTACCGAATAATAAAAGTTAACGTACATTTTGATCCTAGCAAGAACAAGGATCGAACTTCTCTTTTCTTCTCTTGATCAAATAAAAGGATTAACGTGAAACCCCTTACCGTTTTGTTTCACAATCCAAGATGGAATAACTAAAGTAAGTTATTACCGAGGTCTTGTACACACGTACTATAACCAACTAACGTATGGTGCTAGTAATAGAACACAATTATTAAACCAAAACTATTTTGTTTAATAAAACTTGAATCTTTTATTCAAGAAGGAAGTAAGAATAAAATCATTCTTCTATATACTGTACGATACATATGTCAAAGATATCATGTGGTATTAATAACATGCATAGTGTACATACTGTACAATGCATATCTTTCACGATGCATATCATTCACCAAGGGTTGTTGGTCGAATATATTATTATTCACCTCAAAAATGAGAGCTTTGAGGAGTTTATATAAGCTCTACACTTGCTCTCCAAGTTTGAGTCTAATACCTCCTCTAGTTCTAAAACTCGACACTCAACCCCCTCCTTTATTTACTAACGGTCATTAGTCAATTTCGTTAATTACTTTAACGTCCTTTAGTCGTTATTTGTGTTCAAATAATTAAATACAAAAACATTTATATATATTAATTATTTACGTTAATCATTCATACGTAAAGTGTGCAATCCTAAGGTCCCGGGTTCGATTCTAGTCATACACGAGTTAATATATTTTCACAAACTCTAACAGCTCCCACTTGGAAATCTATTAAAAGTGTAATTGACATTGGTTAGCGTCTAGCAACACGCCAATGCCCCTAGTACAACTCGGGTGGTGGTCTCCTGGAAAAACCACTTGATGATTAATCATCATATTTATCCTTTTGTTTATAATACCACATTAATAAAGATATGGATCTAAGTCATTCTTTATTAATAATTTTGTTTCTCGTTGTTTTTGATTGAACAAGATTACTAAATATTCTGAACATATTCAGGGGAGATCTTGGGCGTGCGCACGCAAACATCTTGTCAACCCTACGATGGGCCCAGCAGTATTAAACTTCAAACAATTTGAAGGAACAAATTCTATCTTGACTACGAGCATAACCCATGCACTTCGCAACGCTTCTGAAAACAATCCTTATAGCTACCAGTTACGTATAGCGTTAAATTGAATCACAGAAATGCATTACATGCATGACAGTTATCTGGCATCTCAAGTCTGAGGATAACTATATTCACATGATTTACTTGATGACAAGATC
Organism: Artemisia tridentata subsp. tridentata; assembly: GCA_021014915.2. Lineage (NCBI taxonomy): Eukaryota > Viridiplantae > Streptophyta > Magnoliopsida > Asterales > Asteraceae > Artemisia > Artemisia tridentata. The sequence continues at coordinate 369,357,762 of CP139503.1, forward strand.
TATAAAGTAAACTCATGAAGTTGGGATAAGTCCTATATTCAAACCATTTGAATATCATGTGAAATTGGTATGTCAACGCATCAATATACTTTCAAGTATATTCTACCAATACTCAGATTTGTCTTAATTTAATGATATTCCCATATCGTTAATCGACAACGGACAATTTAGAATAACATAAGTTATTCACGGATTTAAACATGCAAATATAGGATACAATCTATTATTAATAAAAACGAACGTACCAAGTACTTTAATTCATTATAAATAATAATTGCTTAACATCCCTTATCCAAATACTAAAATAGATCAATGCATGATAATTCTTATTAATGAATTATGCCTCAAGTCATGTCAAACATACTTGTTGACAAGGCATAAATCAACTAATCTTGATCTATCAAAATTTTGAGAATACTTATTTTAAGAACTTAATAAATAAAATTCTTGTATGTGTGCTATCAATTATCTTGATATTACCACATAATATTTCATAAAATGCGTGACATCCTCAACCACGAATTTATGACAATTAAACTATCAAACCTTTTATAGTTTAAAATATTCTAATTCTTTAATGTATAATGCAACTATGCTTACAGTTAAGCATAACTAGTACTCATAGCCATTAATAATGATGAAATCCCACCATGACTAGTATTGAGTGTCATCTCAATCTTATTAGCATCATTGTATGCAAACAACGATATGCTCTTTAAAATTTCGTAAACTTTAATATCCATTGTGTAATCTTTGATACCTTCAAATCTTTCAAGATTTGTCGGCTATAATAGTTACGCAACAATTTTCCATATGGTTCATACTTAGAATTTAGGAGTAATTCCAGGATGAGGACGTTAATTCTATAATCAACCATATTCATTACACTTAGTTATCTAATAACTTTCAATTAGATATTAATGTTGTCATATCATCTTTCATTTAAGCATGATACAACAAACAACATGATGTACATGAAAAATCCTTGTGTTAAACTTAGATTTTATTCATGTGTTATCTTTTCAAAGATATGTTTCTATTCAGACTTTCTAATAGTATATCATGTTCTATTAGAATCAATTATTTTTTACCGCTTAAGTTTATAACAATAAACATATATTCCAATGTTGTATTTTTATTTTCTAAATTTTCAAGTGAAGTTTCATTCCAAACTAAGACTTAACATTTAATGTTAATGGAATGTTACTTCCTATATGTTATACAACATATATGAAATAAGAAAATAAATGTAACACTCTCACTTGCTTTTAGGAATATTAAGAGATTGTCTTATTTTAATTATAAATCAAAACTTGGATTTAATAATTAAACATAACTATACCTTCTAGATGCATGCATTAATCCATTCATGAATTATTGCTCTTTGTATACTTCCAAAGATTATTTGAATTCAAAAACTCCTTTCAATTACTTATCGTCCTCGCATAAGTAATTACTCAAGAAAGAGTTTTGAAATTCCATTGTTAATTTCATATAAATGAAAACTAAGAATGACAATCATAATCTTTATACATTTAATGTGCCTAGAAAGAATTTCAATCACAGTTAATTGCTTAAGTGTGATTGATAATCTTTTCACACATTAAATATGTACACAAACTTTGTCCATTATGATTTCTACTAAAAAATTCAAATCTCTAGGATTTTCATTTCCTTTGTAGAAACTCATCTTTATTCTATAGTGTAACTATAGAGTTCAAGATTAATTAAGTTTCCAAAACTAATTATATTTATGAACTGCATCTAAACATTCATAGTATGAGTAACTTGCCAAATTCAATATTTGCAATTCATCAACATGTTTACCATAATCCGTAACTCATAATCCTCAACATATTATACAAATATTTGAGATATCCTTGCGGATCTATGAATGAGAATTCCATCATCTTGAGATTTAACATTAACATGTTTAATCCTCATCATGACTTTAGTAGTGTATTTTAGAAGATTATGTATCTTGTAATTTTATCTTTTCAAGATAAAACCTCCCACTTGCCTTTTGCAACTTATAGACTATCTATAAATACTTAGCAAGTAGAGCAACACAAAATTGTTCTCTTTTGGGACATTACAAATACATATTGATAGTTCCTAACATTAGTTTGTTAATAACCTACTCAAAAGCAGTTTAACAAATTCTGAACTTCAATTTTAAGACTTAATGTGATTAATCACATTCCATAATAAATGGTGTCTTATTAATCTTCTAGGTTGGAGTCTAATTAAATATATACTACTCAATTTTCTAACCTTGATAACTTTGGAAGAATAGAAGATATAGTTATCTTTAATCAAACAATATAACAAGAGTTTGATTTTCCTAACTGAACGTACCATAAACATTATGTATTTCATTAGGATTAATATTGTAAGACAATCTCACAATTTGTAAGATAAATATATTTCGTTTGGCTTATCTATTCACCAACTAAATCAGCTTAATGGTATAATAGAATTTCCAAACCAATTGCATGCTATATAACATAAGTACTTTTTGACAAAGTCACTTCATGTCCATGTCTTAACAAGAAGACATAAACTGTTATAATCCCAATATACGTTATAAATCATTGATCAACTCAATGACTTCTTGTATATGTCTTAATTAAAAAACATAACAAGTTAACGTCTTATTTTATTATAATAAGTCTTGTAACAATTTAAAAGACTTCATATTTATAACTTTACAATAAATTATAAACATACATAACTAAAGTAATCATGAACACCACAATTTGGTTTCAATAGTAATTTCAAGTTAATTTATCACTTCATATATTTATGACATTCCAATAATACATAAATATTCAAATTTGAAGTAGTATTAGGTTACTTCATTTATGTCATTTCAATAATACATAAATATTAAGTTTGAAGTAGTCTTATTTTCATATTGACACTTGTTCTAATAATTATCTAATTTAGAAACTTGCAAATTAACATAGTTTCATTACATCAGTTGATCTGCTAGTAATGAAAGTATGTAATTTACCTTGTCATTAATATCTATGTCAAGGTCTCACTTACGCTAGATATTAACTCCAAGTGTTCTATTAATTAGATGTGAATAAATCACATTAGAACATTAGTCTCTTACCTTGCAGTCAAGAGAATCCTTTAAATCATATTCCTTTGTGTTGTTCCTTGCACACAATAAAGATTTCTCCCACTTGTGCATGGAACAACATCATGTATCAGATAAACAACACGTCAATCGTTTGTTTATGTGATCAATATGATTGTGTCATAGATATTAGTAGATATAGAACCACCTTGTCTAGTAAGGAAACATACATGACTATCCTTAAAACCACAAGTGTCTACTACTAGAAAATAATTATCTTCAAGACATTCTTAGAGATAATCTGGGTTACTACTAAGATAACAAAGCTTGTAGCTCCCACTGAATTACAGATCATTACATTAATATATATAATTCAGTAATTACAACACAATGCTCCCACTGAATTTGACAACATTATAAGTGTTTCATAACCAGTAAAAGCAAATAGTGTGCTATTTAGTTTCGCACACCTTTGAGAAATCCCATACGTAACAATTACCCAGGTTTTAAAAGAATGTATTCTACTGTGTAGATGATGGACTATCCATCATACAATTAACTTGAAAAAATTTGGCATGCAATTTCTTCCTTAGTATGTCTACCATCCACACAATGGTATGTAGCATCTTTAAGTGGTCAAAGCACAACAACTAGATAAATCATGCTAGTTTGCCTTTTACCAATTTTGCGGTAACTAGTCTATCTTCTAATTTAGTAACTCAGTAAATGTGCAATTTCTTAACTATTAAAATTTGCTATGAGTTATTTCTTAGAATTTAGACAATTCTAATTTTCCTATCTTACATTGCTCATGCATGAAAAATAATAGGATTAAGTCTCACTCTTCTCAAGGAAAGTAGACTAGGTTTATTTTTTTAATAAAGTTGACTCTAGCCAAAACCCATATGGGTGTAGATCAATTTTACCACTAAAAGAATGCCCCACGTTTATGGTTTTAACGTTGCATTTATACATTAAAAGAATTTACAAAATTCAATTTTAGTATTTTTGATAATAGAATTTTTCAAGAAAAGAAAATTACCCAGGAAATATTCATATATCCATTTAATCTTCTTGAAAACTAGAATCCAAATTTCCATAGTTTCACTACATCAGTTGATCTGCTAGTAGTAAAAGTACAAAAGATGGTAACTTGTCGTACAATAATCGGCAAAACAATTTCCGACTCCTAGATCATTATGAGAATTACATTTGCCAAACAATTTGCAATGTAAGCATGTTTCTTCCCATCTCATGCTTTAAGTTTCAAGGTCTCACTTACAACTTAATTAAGTCGTCTAATTTAGAAACTTGCAAATTGTAAGATCCTACAAAAATCCGTCATGATAATCTTTGTTAATTAATAATACCTTTGACTTATCATTTAACAAAGCCCATTTTTATGGAGAAATTTAAATTTTTCTTTAATATACTATACTCACGACCAACATAAGATTTGGATAAGCTTACATATTTTATATGAACTATTTTCACTTTATTATTTTACATTAAACTCTTTATACTCAAACCTATTAAATTTTATTAACGTATACACTATCCGTTAAACTTATTACATGTCTAATATTTTTAGTTGGAATATATTAATAAACTTTGACATTTTTATAAACGTTACATTTTTCCGTTACCTGGTTTTAAGTTTCGTGACATAAGGACTTGAAGCTAGTAATTACCGGGAGCAAACTATACCCTTTAAACCTTAAACTAATAATAGACCTAAAGATTGTCACAAAAACTACCAATCCATCTCCTAATAGGCCACGTCAACTACAAGTTACAATTTCAAAATATATGTCTCATGATTATACAACACATCAAGCCCAAGATACAATATGTGTTTTATTTTGTGCCATTCATGCAAAATCAGTAACGTGTATGTATATTTTATATATGAACGTGGAAGTGTTCTATTACCATGAGGTGTGTACTAGTTAATAACCATAGCAAACTAAGGCCCATTATTCACATATACGTGTATTAGCAATCCTCCATAAGATATCTATTTCGACTCTTATATAAAAACCGGATAACACTCACACCTACAAACTTTTATAATTCTCCAATAGCCTGCCTTCTTCCACTCTCCCTCTCTAACATTACCGGCCACCATTTCCGGCCACCGGAGCCCCACCTCCGATCACCACCTCCCACCGCCACCATTATCATGAACCTTGCGACATCCTCTTCATCCCACTATACCACACGCGCCATGAAGCATCCGTCTTCATCATGTACGCGCCTCTTTTCTCAGTCGGGTTATTCATGGAGTATGTTGGTTCGAGTACCACCACAGCCACCACAGCCGCCGCTTCCTCTCGTTCTCTTCTAGTCACGGTAAAAACCGAGAAAACCCGTCAATATTATTATTATTATTATTACCGATTATTATTATTGTTGTGTTTCATGGATTTAAACTATATTCAAACCGAGGTATTAAATTGCGAGTAAAAACTAAAGATAAACGTGATTTTTAAACTTGTTTTGAGGCTAAAATCGTGTGGTAAGAAACTGTGATGGTGTTTGTGCTTGGTTTGGATCGGGTCGGGTTTATACCCGGTTGGGACACGGGTCGAACCCGTTTTGACATAAATTAATCTTTGGGTTGTCGTTGTGATGTTGTTATTGTTATTGTCGTAGTAACCGGTCTAGTATATCGTGGTCGTTACTCGTGGTTATTGTCATGTTTTGATTTTTGATTGTTGTCGTTGTTGTTATGGGTATTACTGCTGTTTGGTTTGTAGAGGTTGAGCCGAGATCATAATGGTCTCGGCCATGGTCCTCGTGGTAGTATCGATTGTCGTCATTGTTATTGGTTTTGTTATTATTGCGAGGGTGGTTATAGTTGGCATGGGAATTGGCAGCCGAGAGAGAGAGTCAAGGTCCAGGTCTCGGCAAGAGTCGTTATTGTCATGTTATTGCTATGGGTTCGTTGTGGGTCTCGGCATAAGGAATTGTCATATATTGATCAAAGTTCTGTTGTCCTTGTTATGTGGTTAATCACGTCGGTATGAGTCTCAGTTTAACAGCCATATGGGATTGTTTGTTTAACCTTGGGCCAAAGCCCAACTTGGTATGCTTATTGGGTTCAACGGGCCAAAGCCCATTAGTGTTATAAAAGAGTTTTGGCTGGGTTGAATTTGAGGATTTAGTGAAAACGGTAATAGTTAGTAAATTGTGGGGTTGAGATTGGGATATGAATCTTGTCGTGTCATTTGTTACGTTTTGGTTACTTGGAAAATTTAGTATGTATTAGACATTTGAAATTGTACTTGGATTTGAATACGGATATGATTATTATACTTGGACGTTTGGACAAATGTGGATCGTTATCGGACTTACCTACTAGATATTGGATTCATTGAACATTTTGAGACTTGAGACGGTACAATATATTAAGACTCGAAACGGACACAAAATCTTCAATAAAACCTAAACTAAAATTTACGAGAACAATAGCGAGACATAACTTGTTAAATATTATAATTTCAGTTTTGAATAATCCAAGCCTCGACGACTCGAGAAAAACTAGTTTTATTAACTAAATTCATTTTTAAACATCATTGTCTTATACAAACTATTTGTGGATAACGGGGTAAATGCCGAAACGTACAAACTAGTTATTTGATTTGAGATGTTGTTTGTCTTTAGCTTCGAAGTTGTCCTCCTTGGTTTGAACCCTCGTCAGTATCCTCTTGAGTTTGTTAATGTCTATTCTTTTTGGCGTGAGTTGTCTGTCGGGTCTAGGTCTTCTTACCACACCACATGAAACATTTAAACTAAACTTTTGATAAGTTTTGGAAACTGAGTAATCCACGAAAACTATGACACTTTATCTTTTATAGACTTTAATATTGTGCTAGACATGTTTTGAGATAACTGTATACGTATTAGGTTGTGCACCTTCGTGCTGTATGAGACCGTTGTGATATGCTCTAGATGCCAGTCGTATCAGTATGATCTTTGCTTTGCTGTGGCTAAGGTGAGTCGTGGCCCCTACTTTTCACACTTGCTTTTAATAACTCTTTTGGGGGAGATACATGCTTTAACTGTTTTATACTACTTGAAATCTCTTATGATTTACTCGAAATTATCAACTATGCTTTATCTACTTGAATCATACTTAAAAGGAATACATGCTCATTATATGTGCAAATTATCTGTTTAGCTTAAACACGGAACTTGAAACATAACATCTCTGAACTACTTGATGTAACATGATATTAAACTCATTGTACGCATTCAGGTGTCAAATGAATGTACTGTTACTTTAATATGATATTTCTACATCTCTCTATAAATAATTGCCAATACTAAAATTACGCATGATTTACCTATATTGCCTAAGCACAAATTATTGCCAAAAGTCCCTTTATCATGAGCCATTAATCACTGCGGTGAGCGCGAATATAGTGAACAGCTTCGAAACCTGTTAGAGGCTGACGACCTATCCCACTAAATACTGTGACGGAATGCCTATTTGGTTAGTCGTATTTAGTCGCGATGCACTATATTTGAGAAGAATAGGAATTGGCAAGTACCTATTAACTCGAGGGCCATAAAAACCCATCAGAGACCCTGGTGGGACACTCCGTTTTACGGTACTCTGTTAACGTTTTGCGTGTCATGAGGCTTAGGGCAATAAATATGATGAATATATGAATGTTTCATATATATCCTAGGATACAGCTGTATTAGAAGACCACCACTTTAAACTGATAGACTTCAGACATTAGATTATTATATCACTACGTGTTATAATTATGAAGCCCGTACTTGAACTTTAACTGTTATCATATGTGACTTAAATGAGAATTCTACACAAGACAACTCAAAATGCTTAGTATATCGTTACATGTAAAAGCTGCCTCAACAGTTTATATCGAGCGTATAACAACGTAGCTCATCTGCATCTATAACTTGAAACTTATGATTTTAGGGATCATACATGATTGACTTGTGAATTTTATACAACACAACGTATTAATTATTTCATGAAGGATTATTAATTATTTCGACAATTACTATACACCTTTCAAAAGAGAAATATTTTCTATCAGACTCCACGAACTCACCAACCATTGTGTTGACGTTTTAAGCATGTTTATCTCAGGTAATTAACGGAGCAGGACAAGACACGGAACGGGCATCCTTTACTCTGATAACTTTAATGGTGTAAAATCAAATATGTCATTCCTTCTAAATTATCACATTTTCTTATGAGATTTTCAAATCAAATAAATCACTTTTGTATCAAGAAGATTCTTCGAATGACATATAGCTTTCAAAATGCATATTCTGGACCGTTTTCTGAGATTTAAACTTCGATCCTCACCGTAACACCCGAATTACTTTTCCGCTGCCACAAACCAAATTTGGGGGTGTTACAGTTTGGTATCAGAGCCAGGTTATAGAGAATCAAACGTTTTAAAACATCGAACTATAACCACACTTTCAAAATAAATGATTTTACACCATACCATTTTACGCCCTCCGTGTCTGCAGACTGCCGTGCTCAATACATTACCTATTAAGATTATTTTGTACTAATCTTTACATGCTTGATGTTTATTCCTCACACATCACACACTATATTATTTCACACTCGACGTTATATATATATACTCCCCAATTATTTCAAGTACTGTACCAACTATCTTTAATTATCTTACTCGTATCTTTATAGATACGTATGAAATAAATCTTTATGTATTTCCGGAAAATCCGCGCAGGAATTATTTTGTGGACTAATATGAATATTAAATCAGAAATTCTTAAGCAGGATGGGTTGCAATGTCTTTATTTGAATGATGGGGATGCCTTTTATCTAAATAAAGAAATTGTAAAGCACCGAACCATAAGTTTATATTTCCTTATTTACATTGTTTGGGACGCCTCTCTATGTAAATAACGAATTATAAATAAGTGGGCTTATTTATATCTGTGAAAACACTAGTATGAAACCGATAACCATAAAAATTCATCAAAAACACGGCGTAACTCTCATTAGAACCCCTAAATAGTGATACATAGTGTTAGTATACGAATTCAAAGCAACACTCCTATCGTAATACTGTCTCTTACTGTTCTAGCTACTTTCATTAACTATTCTTCACACCAAGACAAACAAGATCTCTCATACCCTAAAAGCCGGAATATAGCAACTTTCTCTACATACACCGAATCTTCATTCAAATATCTCCATGTGAGAAATCTGTTATCGACAAAACTCTTTGTTTAACAAGTAGGTTACCCGCACAGATTTCTGTAAAATATCTAAATCTAGCAGAATAATGAGTTCTTTTCCAAGTTGTGTTCATAACATAAACATTCAAACACCATATTATTCAAAGAAACTAGACGGAAATACTTAAACATTACAAACGATACTGAATTAAAACATCACATAAACCTAAACCTAAACTTCAAAGGTAGTCCGGATGATCCCAAGTCTGAGAATTGTTGGAATCATAACCGTCATCATAAGGATCAAAGCTCGCCAACTTCTCTTCCTCCCATTGAGCTTCCAACCTGCTCAGCTCCCAATCCATGGCAGGAGTCCAACCACCATCATCAACTGCCACATTTTCCTCGAAACTTGGCTGGAAATGATCCAGATGAGGCAAATGTTGTTGTTGCACAACCACCCTTGGTGTAGATGAACTTGATGCACCTTGTTGTAGTTGTGGTTGTTGTTGATATTGTAGTAGTGGTGGATTTTGTTGCTTTTGCTTTTGTTGTTGTTGTTGTTGTTGATGTTCAACCCTAGCAGCTTCAACGTTCTCTTCCAAGCTCCAACGAACTTTGTTAGAAATCTGGTCATCTATCTGATGAACACATGACCACAACGATTCGATGACAGCAGCATCCTTGCAAGATTCATCATACAAAAACTTGTCAATCACATACTTCCTACCATCTGAAATGTCTGTGCACTTAGCATAGTTTTCCCTAAGTCGTCGTTTCAATTGTTTCGTAGCTTCAAACTGTAAAATGACCTTCACAATAGCATTTTGATGATCCACGTCACTACCCTCCGTTTCTGCCTTGATGTACAGTTGAATTTGTTCAGCGGTATGTGGTAGCTTACAAGCCATCGAATTGTGTGTGTATAGGTAACCCAACCATGCCAATGATATTTATAAGGGTTTGGAAAAATATCTTTCAAATAAGAAATATAATTGTTTGTATTCAAACGGTAAAACTTTCAAAATCTATGTCTAGTAAAACTAACAACTAGCTCTGAGATACGTGGTAAGTAAAATATTTACTTTGGTTTTCGCAATTCAACGCAAGAGGCAGGAACAAATCGCGTTAAACACGCCCCACTATGATTTAAAAATCCTGAACACGCCACATACAAATAATACTTTCCATACGATTTGAATACACATCCTCTAGGAAATAGTGAACCTCCTAACGTTCTCTCGAAACTCTTAGGCATTATACGAAATTCGATAATCTCGAAACTATCTAGTAACCAAATATTGCATGGGATATGTGCTCAACATCTCACATTCGCCAAACTAAACTTATCCTTGAAACATTTATTCTCGACCTATTGTCAACAACAAACCAACACACCCTTGTTTATCATTAATACTCGAACCCAACTCTAATTAAGCTTAAGAACTTAAGATTTATTTCTAATCTAATCGACTCATACCCGTTTACTTTGGATCATTCACAAAAAAATTTATCAATAATTTCATACGTCTCAATTAGGTACTCACCAAGAAATCATGTGTAATAAATCTTTTCCAATACTCAAGCATGTGACAATCAAAGCCCAGCCCGACTGTCATATTCTCAAATGACTTCAACAAAAATCATATATTGCCAAATACTTTGTTTCATTTAAGTCCCCAACAATCTCAACAAATTCAAACGAAACCCTGTCTAGTTATTTGGGCATATTTCATCTTTGTAGACTCAACTACAACCAAAACAAATCACTTTCGTGTATCTCTTTTGTCCTCAAACAACGGTTAACAATCTTAAGAAACAAAATGATTTATTTAACTACAACACATTCCATTTTATGATATATTGATTTACTCCCCTGATTTCCACACATAATCAACAACTTGAATACTTGAAAAATAAATGCAAACAAGCTATTAAAGTAAAACACGGCTTTATAAAGCAAACCAAGTTTGTATTATCACTTAAGATTTTATCTAACAAGTTTTTCTTAAACTAAGGTTCAACAACTATTTTTACATTCATCAAAATCTCGTCTGAAACTCTCATTAATAAAAATCTACAAACTCTTTATTTGACGAATAGTTTACACCATAAGTTGTGGTTTCCAAAAATTTTGAATCATGTGCACTTTCAAAACACGATAGAATAACAATTTTCATTCCAAAAACAAGATCTCGAAACAAAATAACTTGTTCATACACCTCACTTTTAGCCAACCTCAGTCCGATCTACACTCATTATCCATTACTCATTGCTCTATTATACGAAATCAAGAAAAATACGAAACTAGAAATTATAAGAATTCACAACAATCTATGGAAAACACAAATAACATAAATTTTATTTGAAACCACGAAAGTTAATACATAGCGAAATGATTAACATCGGAAGTGCTAACAATACAATAAACACAATGTAAGGCATACAATCTTCAATCGGTTGACCCACCATAGAAGCTACGACCCCCACCAACCCAACGATAGCAAGAGCCACCATAGGATGAAGCACCTTGATTACTCTGCGTCATAAACATAACAAAACGTTAAAAGTTATGCCGAGAATTATAACTAAACATAAACATGATTTTATTTCACAATCATTAAAGGTTACATCGACAAACAACAAAACTACATTTTAACTACACTAGCCGAGATCCTCACCTCAAAATCTTATCCACATTGATCGCAAAAATCGTGAGGAGTACGACGAACGCCAACGATGCGATGTAATAGTCAGAGTTTTCATCAGGGAAGAAAGCTAAATAAGTGGCGACGAAAACAATGTATACGGTAGCGGCAAAAATGACGATCGACGGCATGGTAAGGTATTTGTTCGAAGAAGATAAAGATGTGAGATGAAGAAGGGGAGCGGAAAAGTGAAAAAGGAAAAAGAGTGGATAAGATTAAATAGGGAATCTAAGTGGAGAAAGTACCCATTATTTTACTATTCACGATCATTAAATTTCAAATCACTACCACTAAAAATCCCCTAGTCTCGACCATTAGAACACTAAACATTAAGTGCTAAATACTTCCTACTCGCAACTGTTACTTTCACTACTCGTAAACCATATTTTAAACAATCGATCAAACATTCGAAATTATTCTGTCTATTACAAATAAATTTAGTTGGAATCTCGCCACTTTGATATTCAAATAAGAAATACCTCGACAACATTATCCATAAACTCTCATTTCAGAACACCACATTTTCCAAATATCTATCACGGATTGAACTTCGGGACGAAGTTCAAAAATTGAGAGGTAGATACTGTAAGATCCTACAAAAATCCGTCATGATAATCTTTGTTAATTAATAATACCTTTGACTTATCATTTAACAAAGCCCATTTTTATGGAGAAATTTAAATTTTTCTTTAATATACTATACTCACGACCAACATAAGATTTGGATAAGCTTACATATTTTATATGAACTATTTTCACTTTATTATTTTACATTAAACTCTTTATACTCAAACCTATTAAATTTTATTAACGTATACACTATCCGTTAAACTTATTACATGTCTAATATTTTTAGTTGGAATATATTAATAAACTTTGACATTTTTATAAACGTTACATTTTTTCCGTTACCTGGTTTTAAGTTTCGTGACATAAGGACTTGAAGCTAGTAATTACCGGGAGCAAACTATACCCTTTAAACCTTAAACTAATAATAGACCTAAAGATTGTCACAAAAACTACCAATCCATCTCCTAATAGGCCACGTCAACTACAAGTTACAATTTCAAAATATATGTCTCATGATTATACAACACATCAAGCCCAAGATACAATATGTGTTTTATTTTGTGCCATTCATGCAAAATCAGTAACGTGTATGTATATTTTATATATGAACGTGGAAGTGTTCTATTACCATGAGGTGTGTACTAGTTAATAACCATAGCAAACTAAGGCCCATTATTCACATATACGTGTATTAGCAATCCTCCATAAGATATCTATTTCGACTCTTATATAAAAACCGGATAACACTCACACCTACAAACTTTTATAATTCTCCAATAGCCTGCCTTCTTCCACTCTCCCTCTCTAACATTACCGGCCACCATTTCCGGCCACCGGAGCCCCACCTCCGATCACCACCTCCCACCGCCACCATTATCATGAACCTTGCGACATCCTCTTCATCCCACTATACCACACGCGCCATGAAGCATCCGTCTTCATCATGTACGCGCCTCTTTTCTCAGTCGGGTTATTCATGGAGTATGTTGGTTCGAGTACCACCACAGCCACCACAGCCGCCGCTTCCTCTCGTTCTCTTCTAGTCACGGTAAAAACCGAGAAAATCCGTCAATATTATTATTATTATTATTACCGATTATTATTATTGTTGTGTTTCATGGATTTAAACTATATTCAAACCGAGGTATTAAATTGCGAGTAAAAACTAAAGATAAACGTGATTTTTAAACTTGTTTTGAGGCTAAAATCGTGTGGTAAGAAACTGTGATGGTGTTTGTGCTTGGTTTGGATCGGGTCGGGTTTATACCCGGTTGGGACACGGGTCGAACCCGTTTTGACATAAATTAATCTTTGGGTTGTCGTTGTGATGTTGTTATTGTTATTGTCGTAGTAACCGGTCTAGTATATCGTGGTCGTTACTCGTGGTTATTGTCATGTTTTGATTTTTGATTGTTGTCGTTGTTGTTATGGGTATTACTGCTGTTTGGTTTGTAGAGGTTGAGCCGAGATCATAATGGTCTCGGCCATGGTCCTCGTGGTAGTATCGATTGTCGTCATTGTTATTGGTTTTGTTATTATTGCGAGGGTGGTTATAGTTGGCATGGGAATTGGCAGCCGAGAGAGAGAGTCAAGGTCCAGGTCTCGGCAAGAGTCGTTATTGTCATGTTATTGCTATGGGTTCGTTGTGGGTCTCGGCATAAGGAATTGTCATATATTGATCAAAGTTCTGTTGTCCTTGTTATGTGGTTAATCACGTCGGTATGAGTCTCAGTTTAACAGCCATATGGGATTGTTTGTTTAACCTTGGGCCAAAGCCCAACTTGGTATGCTTATTGGGTTCAACGGGCCAAAGCCCATTAGTGTTATAAAAGAGTTTTGGCTGGGTTGAATTTGAGGATTTAGTGAAAACGGTAATAGTTAGTAAATTGTGGGGTTGAGATTGGGATATGAATCTTGTCGTGTCATTTGTTACGTTTTGGTTACTTGGAAAATTTAGTATGTATTAGACATTTGAAATTGTACTTGGATTTGAATACGGATATGATTATTATACTTGGACGTTTGGACAAATGTGGATCGTTATCGGACTTACCTACTAGATATTGGATTCATTGAACATTTTGAGACTTGAGACGGTACAATATATTAAGACTCGAAACGGACACAAAATCTTCAATAAAACCTAAACTAAAATTTACGAGAACAATAGCGAGACATAACTTGTTAAATATTATAATTTCAGTTTTGAATAATCCAAGCCTCGACGACTCGAGAAAAACTAGTTTTATTAACTAAATTCATTTTTAAACATCATTGTCTTATACAAACTATTTGTGGATAACGGGGTAAATGCCGAAACGTACAAACTAGTTATTTGATTTGAGATGTTGTTTGTCTTTAGCTTCGAAGTTGTCCTCCTTGGTTTGAACCCTCGTCAGTATCCTCTTGAGTTTGTTGATGTCTATTCTTTTTGGCGTGAGTTGTCTGTCGGGTCTAGGTCTTCTTACCACACCACATGAAACATTTAAACTAAACTTTTGATAAGTTTTGGAAACTGAGTAATCCACGAAAACTATGACACTTTATCTTTTATAGACTTTAATATTGTGCTAGACATGTTTTGAGATAACTGTATACGTATTAGGTTGTGCACCTTCGTGCTGTATGAGACCGTTGTGATATGCTCTAGATGCCAGTCGTATCAGTATGATCTTTGCTTTGCTGTGGCTAAGGTGAGTCGTGGCCCCTACTTTTCACACTTGCTTTTAATAACTCTTTTGGGGGAGATACATGCTTTAACTGTTTTATACTACTTGAAATCTCTTATGATTTACTCGAAATTATCAACTATGCTTTATCTACTTGAATCATACTTAAAAGGAATACATGCTCATTATATGTGCAAATTATCTGTTTAGCTTAAACACGGAACTTGAAACATAACATCTCTGAACTACTTGATGTAACATGATATTAAACTCATTGTACGCATTCAGGTGTCAAATGAATGTACTGTTACTTTAATATGATATTTCTACATCTCTCTATAAATAATTGCCAATACTAAAATTACGCATGATTTACCTATATTGCCTAAGCACAAATTATTGCCAAAAGTCCCTTTATCATGAGCCATTAATCACTGCGGTGAGCGCGAATATAGTGAACAGCTTCGAAACCTGTTAGAGGCTGACGACCTATCCCACTAAATACTGTGACGGAATGCCTATTTGGTTAGTCGTATTTAGTCGCGATGCACTATATTTGAGAAGAATAGGAATTGGCAAGTACCTATTAACTCGAGGGCCATAAAAACCCATCAGAGACCCTGGTGGGACACTCCGTTTTACGGTACTCTGTTAACGTTTTGCGTGTCATGAGGCTTAGGGCAATAAATATGATGAATATATGAATGTTTCATATATATCCTAGGATACAGCTGTATTAGAAGACCACCACTTTAAACTGATAGACTTCAGACATTAGATTATTATATCACTACGTGTTATAATTATGAAGCCCGTACTTGAACTTTAACTGTTATCATATGTGACTTAAATGAGAATTCTACACAAGACAACTCAAAATGCTTAGTATATCGTTACATGTAAAAGCTGCCTCAACAGTTTATATCGAGCGTATAACAACGTAGCTCATCTGCATCTATAACTTGAAACTTATGATTTTAGGGATCATACATGATTGACTTGTGAATTTTATACAACACAACGTATTAATTATTTCATGAAGGATTATTAATTATTTCGACAATTACTATACACCTTTCAAAAGAGAAATATTTTCTATCAGACTCCACGAACTCACCAACCATTGTGTTGACGTTTTAAGCATGTTTATCTCAGGTAATTAACGGAGCAGGACAAGACACGGAACGGGCATCCTTTACTCTGATAACTTTAATGGTGTAAAATCAAATATGTCATTCCTTCTAAATTATCACATTTTCTTATGAGATTTTCAAATCAAATAAATCACTTTTGTATCAAGAAGATTCTTCGAATGACATATAGCTTTCAAAATGCATATTCTGGACCGTTTTCTGAGATTTAAACTTCGATCCTCACCGTAACACCCGAATTACTTTTCCGCTGCCACAAACCAAATTTGGGGGTGTTACACAAATTAACATAGTTTCATTACATCAGTTGATCTGCTAGTAATAAAAGTATGTAATTTACCTTGTCTTTAATATCTATGTCAAGGTCTCACTTACGCTAGATATTAACTCCAAGTGTCTCTTATAATTAGATAGCATGAACTTAAATTTTAGGGTATTTATTTTGATGTGACAATCAAAATATGTACGAAGAAGCATGCACTCCTCTTCGTATCATAAGTTTTCAAAACAATTTTAATTTACCAATTTGAGGTTAAAAGTTAAATCAACAAAGTTTTAATTGAGGTATTGGGTTCACCAATCAAAGAATTACCTTCAATTATCGCCCACTATATCCTACTACTGCATGAGTCATAAAGACCCAAGTTATTCGGATAATTACCACAAAAGTGGCGCGTGGAATTGAGGTCAATTCACCCTTAAGATGATTTTGCACATTTAATAGTGGCACTTGGTAAGTCCAATTTGACGCACAAGCAAGCGGAGAGACAGAGTGGAGTCTCTTTAAGGCCACAATTTAATGCGAAACCAACCTTATACCCACCTTATAGTTTGTCAACATTGGGTCCGCCGTTCAAATATTGGTGCAAAAACTCATCAATCAAATTAAAAGTTTATGATTCTAAGTCTTATAAAATTGATGTTGTAAATTATAAAATTGCTAGTCTCGCCTGGGAGCAAATTACCGTGCGAAGCGAACCACTGTCGGCACATAAGACTTGGCAATAAATAATTTACCACATCAAGGTTTCATAGTTATTAGGTCCATTTATTTTTTATACAAAAAATTACCCTCTTTTTGCTTACAATTCAATGATAATTTAAACAAAAAAAGTCAAGTAATTTAACAAAAAATAAATAAACACACAATAACGCATATAATCTTAACCATTAAATCATATAGCCACATGCAAACCTTTTGATAAATCCTATTAATAATCTCTATGTGAATAATTATGTATATAATTACTAAGCCTCCCATTGGTTTTCGAGCGCATTGTACCCAATGGACCACAGACACCAACAAATTGGTCGCGTAAGCCTTAATAATTATATACCACATTGCACATACCTGATTCATTAATTAAATTAATTAGGTCTTCCCTAATTTTAGATTTATCTAAAACATGTAGCACATAAAACAAACCCTAATCCATGAATACCTTGCATGAAGCATCATGGATTAATTCCAAGAACTTAACCCTTATTCATATAAACACATAAACACACATGTTCTAATTTAGGGTTACAAAACTAACTTTTTATTATATGAGGGTCGAACCCCCCCCCTAAATTATGATTCGATTTATATTTTATGTTCTAAACCTAAAACAAATCGACAAACATGTTAATCCAAATCAAGATTTGATTTTTGTTATGCGTTTCGGTAATTCAATTACATGTTAAACGGCTCGTGATGCCATGTTGGAATTTAAATAACATGACATTCATATAAATAAATAACACACATCAAAGAGCATAGCGGAAGCAAGGATCATATAATTAACATGTATAAAGATTACCGAATAATAAAAGTTAACGTACATTTTGGTCCTAGCAAGAACAAGGATTGAACTTCTCTTTTCTTCTCTTGATCAAATAAAAGGGTTAACGTGAAACCCCTTACCGTTTTGTTTCACAATCCAAGATGGAATAACTAAAGTAAGTTATTACCGAGGTCTTGTACACACGTACTATAACCAACTAACGTATGGTGCTAGCAATAGAACACAATTATTAAACCAAAACTATTTTGTTTAATAAAACTTGAATCTTTTATTCAAGAAGGAAGTAAGAATAAAATCATTCTTCTACATACTGTACGATACATATGTCAAAGATATCATGTGGTATTAATAACATGCATAGTGTATATACTGTACAATGCATATCTTTTACGATGCATATCATTCACCAAGGGTTGTTGGTTGAATATATTATTATTCACCTCAATAATGAGAGCTTTGAGGAGTTTATATAAGCTCTAAACTTGCTCTTCAAGTTTGAGTCCAATACCTCCTCTAGTTCTAAAACTCGACACTCAACCCCCTCCTTTATTTACTAACGATCATTAGTCAATTCCGTTAATTACTTTAACGTCCGTTAGTCGTTATTTGTGTTCAAATAATTAAATATATAAATATTTATATATATTAATTATTTACGTTAATCATTCATACGTAATGTGTGCAATCCCAAAGTCCTGGGTTCGATTCTAGTCATACACGAGTTAATATATTTCCACAAACTCTAACAGGAAGAACATGTGGAACAACAGCTCAAGCAAAGTGTTCAAGATAATGAAGACATTGAAACCAATAATGATGATACTGCTAAATTCATGGCACATGGTAAAGGAAATACAGGGGCAAACACTCTTGAACGAAATGTATCAAATGATTAGTGTTGCCTCTTGGAATATAAGGGGCTTGAACCGTGTCCCTAAACAATCGGAGGTTCGCGAGGTAGTCAGTGGTAATAAATTGTGTATTTGTGCAATTCTTGAGTCTCATGTTGCTATTGGAAAGCTAAGTAGAATCTGTAACAAGGTGTTTCGTAATTGGGAGTGGACGTCTAATGGTAGTTCTTGTGATGGAGGCACTCGTATTATTTTGGGTTAGGATCCGGATGTTATTAATTTATTGGTGGTGACGCAGGATGAACAAGTGCTTCATTGTATGGCAAAATCTATTCTTACTGATGTGTAGTTTTTTGTATCTTTTATTTATGCAGATAATGACTATATTAGACGAAGGTGTTTGCGGAATAATTTGAAAATGCATAAGAGATTCATTGGAACTCTTCCATGGGTAATTATGGGAGACTTTAAAGCTTCTTTGTGTATCGAAGATAGCTCATCTATATTATCTAGACTTACAATTGCAATGAGAGAATTCTAAGAATGTGTTGATGCAATTGAAGTCATGGATGTCAATCGAACTTGTATGCATTTTACATGGAACCAAAGACCGAAGGCGGAGTCTGGTATTCTGAAGAAAATCGACCGGGTCATGGCTAATGAGGTGTTCGTGAGCATGTTTTCCAATTCTTTAGCTGACTTTAAGCCATATCGTATTTCGGATCATTGTTCTGTTAACTCTATATGAGTTACTATATACTTGCAAAACTATGTTTTACCTCGAATGTATAAGTCATTTATTGTAATTAAGTTTACATGGTTACTGAACATTGATTCATATTGAAATTGTTCTTTGTCGTCATAAATTCATTGCATATAGTACAATTGCAGTGTTCAAATATTGTTCCTAGCATTTCAGTTTCCAACACTTACTAACCGCAACTTAAACTACTTTTTTAGCAAAACACCCCGCCGCAACGCGTGGGTTTCCAACCTCGTTGTAACTTATATCATTAAAGTATAAGATAAACAAATATTGAAATATTAAAGATACGAGGAGTCGTATACATTTATGGCATTAAGTATTCTAACATTAGTTTATATTAATAATGTTACGCTAACTTTTACCATAATAACACGGTCTTATAACTCTTTCAAAATTTATCACTATAACAGTGACGTTTCTCGCCGAATATGAGAACCTACATTTCTGTTTTAAGAGTTCACTGTTTCGAACCTTAGATGTTGAGTATTATATAGAGAAGCTTGATCCTTACTAACTTAATACAACTTACATAGTTACATGGTTACCGAGTTTTGTTTCATATTCCCATATCTATTTTTGAATGTCAAGAGACCTCATAAATCCTTGACATAGAAAACCTGAGATGTATTTATAAAAAGTTAGTTAATGAGAATTTAGAAAGGCATGATTTTTTTAGAGAACTAAAATACTACTTCAGTACGTGTTACCAAAAGTATACTCATTATGATTATACCATAAAGCATACGTTGTAATACTTTCTGGGGTTAATACACAAATATGTTACTAAATTTTCCATAAAAGTTCGCCTAAGTTACTGAACTTTTATTTTGTTCACTTAGGTTACTGAACTTATAAACCATGACATTTGGGGTCACTGAACTTATAAAAAATATTCATAACCAACATTGAACTTGTAAAAACATGACATTTATGTTACTTAACATATCAAAAAATATACGATTAAGTCACTCCTACCAACACTTGTAAAAACCATGACATTTGATTATAAGTTCAGTAACCTAAGTGAACAAAATGAAAGTTTAGTAACTTAGGCGAACTTTTTTGGAAAGTTTAGTAACATATTTGTATATTGACCCTACTTTCTGCTTGTGGATCTTTTAATCATAAATAAAAGAGTTTTCAAATTGAAATGCAAGACTTCTTTTTATACGGTACTACTTTATTTTAGAGAACATGAGCACTGCATATGGTCCCATGACTATATTGAATATGTCCGTAAAAGACAATGGGGCAAAATGTACTTTTGCGACATGTGGCAACGTTTGTGGACTCGTGGAACAGAATAAGTTCTATAACTGTGCAAGTCTCATCCAGAAACATATGCTAAAACATGATATAGTTGTTATTTGTTACTCCGTACTTTGTTAGGCTAACTATAAGACCGGGCGTAGTAACTAGTAAGGGGTTGGACAACGTCTCCTCTTTTACACTTATGCGTGAAGCCTTAAAACACCGCTACCACCTTCACACGTAATGGTGGTCCTGTGAACATGAATCGGTGGTCTGCAAGACTAACTCGTTTTTGTTTGTTTTTTTAGGGTGTTGGTATATTTGTGTTTAAGTGTAATATTTTTTTATGGTAGTTTTGGTGGTTTTATTACATCTATTTGGTGGTGATGTCAGTGGTAGAGGAGAAACCATTGAGTCGACGTTAATGATATTGGTGCTTAGTACAATTAAATACGTGTCTAAGTGTCGCATCATTTTTTACTCTACATTTTATCCCGTCAACTATCACTTTTGCTTTTATCTTTCAATCTAATTAATTTTAGGTTTAAAGAGTTAGTATCAAATGAGAAATAAAATTAAAATAAAAAGAGTGAGAAGAAATCATAGCCGCACATTTCAGATGCATCAGAAATTTAGATGCATCTTCTCTTAAATTTCTCCCCTCATTTGAAATGTGTGTCTGAAATTTTTCTCATTATGGAAGCCACCTCGATGTTCCCATTGTAAGTTATTTGGTCATATTGATGCTAACTGTCCCAAACATGGTGTCCAAGTAGTTGATTCGAAGAATGCAAAACGAGTAGATTAGGATGCATTTCAACAGGTTCCTCGTAAACAAAACCGTGTTTTGGCTATGGGAAGTCATAGGAACTTTGATACTCGTAGAGGTGGTGGTATTCCAGTGGGTAAAACGCAACAGAGATGGGTGTATCAACCAAAGCAATCAAAACAGGTTGAGGATACAGGGACACAAAATGTTACAAAAGAAAAAACAGATGGGAGTAAGGTGGCTAGTATTGGGAAAAGTAACAATAAGTCGCATCGTGCTTCAACTTCTAATCGATATGCTTTTTTGGATGGAATGGATGATGAGGAAGTGTTGGAATTTAAATAATATGATATTCATATAAATAAATAATACACATCAAAGTAACATGTATAAAGATTACCGAATAATAAAAGTTAACGTACATTTTGATCCTAGCAAGAACAAGGATCGAACTTCTCTTTTCTTCTCTTGATCAAATAAAAGGATTAATGTGAAACCCCTTACCGTTTTGTTTCACAATCCAAGATGGAATAACTAAAGTAAGTTATTACCGAGGTCTTGTACACACGTACTATAACCAACTAACGTATGGTGCTAGCAATAGAACACAATTATTAAACCAAAACTATTTTGTTTAATAAAACTTGAATCTTTTATTCAAGAAGGAAGTAAGAATAAAATCATTCTTCTACATATTGTACGATACATAAGTCAAAGATATCATGTGGTATTAATAACATGCATAGTGTATATACTGTACAATGCATATCTTTCACGATGCATATCATTCACCAAGGGTTGTTGGTCGAATATATTATTATTCACCTCAATAATGAGAGCTTTGAGGAGTTTATATAGGCTCTAAACTTGCTCTACAAGTTTGAGTCCAATATCTCCTCTAGTTCTAAAACTCGACACTCAACCCCCTCCTTTATTTACTAACGATCATTAGTCAATTCCGTTAATTACTTTAACGTCCGTTAGTCGTTATTTGTGTTCAAATAATTAAATACATAAACATTTATATATATTAATTATTTACGTTAATCATTCATACATAAAGTGTGCAATCCCAAGGTCCCGGGTTCGATTCTAGTCATACACAAGTTAATATATTTCCACAAACTCTAACAGGAAGAACAAGTGGAACAACAACTCAAGCAAAGTGTTCAAGATAATGAGGACATTGAAACCAATAATGATGATACTGCAAAATTCATGGCACATGGTAAAGGAAATACAGGGGCAAACACTCCTGAACGAAAGGTATCAAATGATTAGTGTTGCCTCTTGGAATATAAGGGGCTTGAACCGTGTCCCTAAAAAATCGGAGGTTCGCGAGGTAGTCAGTGGTAATAAATTGTGTACTTGTGCAATTCTTGAGTCTCATGTTGCTATTGGAAAGCTAAGTAGAATTTGTAACAAGGTGTTTCGTAATTGGGAGTGAACGTCTAATGGTAGTTCTTGTGATGGAGGCACTCATATTATTTTGGGTTGGGATCCGGATGTTATTAATTTATTGGTGGTGCCGCAGGATGAACAAGTGCTTCATTGTATGGCAAAATCTATTCTTACTGATGTTTAGTTTTTTGTATCTTTTATTTATGCAGATAATGACTATATTAGACGAAGGTGTTTGTGGAATAATTTGAAAATGCATAAGAGATTCATTGGAACTCATCCGTGGGTAATTATGGGAGACTTTAACGCTTCTTTGTGTATCGAAGATAGCTCATCTGTATCATCTAGACTTACAATTGCAATGAGAGAATTCTAAGAATGTGTTGATGCAATTGAAGTCATGGATGTCAATCGAACTGGTATGCATTTTACATGGAACCAAAGACCGAATGCGGAGTCTGGTATTCTGAATAAAATCGACCGGGTCATGGCTAATGAGGTGTTCGTGAGCATGTTTTCCAATTCTTTAGCTGACTTTAAGCCATATCGTATTTCGGATCACTGTTCTGTTAACTCTATATGAGTTACTATATACTTGCAAAACTATGTTTTACCTCGAATGTGTAAGTCATTTATTGTAAGTTTACATGGTTACTGAACATTGATTCATATTGAAATTGTTCTTTGTCGTCATAAATTCATTGCATATAGTACAATTGCAGTGTTCAAATATTGTTCCTAGCATTTCAGTTTCCAACACTTACTAACCGCAACTTAAACTACTTTTTTTAGCAAAACACCCCGCCGCAACGCGTGGGTTTCCAACCTCGTTATAACTTATATCATTAAAGTATAAGATAAACAAATATTGAAATATTAAAGATACGAGGAGTCGTATACATTTATGGCATTAAGTATTCTAACATTAGTTTATATTAATAATGTTACGCTACCTTTTACCATAATAATACGGTGTTATAACTCTTTCAAAATTTATCACTATAACAGTGACGTTTCTCGCCGAATATGAGAATCTACATTTTTGTTTTAAGAGTTCACTGTTTCGAACCTTAGATGTTAAGTATTACGAGTATATAGAGAAGCTTGATCCTTACTTAATACAACTTACATAGTTACATGGTTACCGAGTTTTGTTTCATATTCCCATATCTATCTTTGAATGTCAAGAGACCTCATAAATCCTTGACATAGAAAACCTGAGATGTATTTATAAAAAGTTAGTTAATGAGAATTTAGAAAGGCATGATTTTTTTAGAGAACTAAAATACTACTTCAGTACGTGTTACCAAAAGTATACTCATTATGATTATACCATAAAGCATATGTTGTAATACTTTACTTTCTACTTGTGTATCTCTTAATCATAAATAAAAGTCTTCATATTGAAATGTAAGACTACTTTTTATACCACTTTATTTTAGAGAACATGAGCACTACATATGGTCCCATGACTATATTGAATATGTCCGTAAAAGACAATGGGGCAAAATGTACTTTTGCGACATGTGGCAACGTTCGTGGACTCGTGAAACAGAATAAGTTCAATAACTGTGCAAGTCTCATCCAGAAACATATGCTAAAACATGATATAGTTGTTACTTGTTACTCCGTACTTTGTTAGGCTAACTATAAGACCGGGCGTAGTAACTAGTAAGGGGTTGGACAACGTCTCCTCTTTTACATTTATGCGTGAAGCCTTAAAACACCGCCACCACCTTCACGCGTAATGGTGGTCCTGTGAACATAAATCGGTGGTCTGCAAGACTAACTCGTTTTTGTTTGTTTTTTTGAGGGTGTTGGTGTATTTGTGTTTAAGTGTAATAATTTTTTATGGTAATTTTGGTGGTTTTATTACATCTATTTGGTGGTGATGTCGGTGGTAAGGGAGAAACCACCGAGTTGACGTTAATGATATTGGTGCTTAGTACAATTAAATACGTGTCTCAATGTCGCATCATTTTTACTCTACATTTTACCCCGTCAACTATCACATTTTGCTTTATCTTTCAATTTAATTAATTTTAGGTTTAAATAGCAAATAAACTACAACAATTCTTAAAGTTTATGTAAATAAAGACTTGACTTACCAAATGCCATTAATACGATTAAAATACTACATAGAAAATTAAGTTAAACCAAAAACTAAATCAAATGTATGTGTTTCTTTTAAAGAAAACGAAATAATACGGGTGCGTTTAGTTAAGGGAAAAGACCATTGTTTTCTACAAAATATTTTGTGGAAAACAAATAAAACAGAGATTGGATTCAAATTATTGTTTTTCAATAAAATTCTCTACAAAAAACAAAATTCCTATTTCCAATTTTATTACACAAAACTACAAAACACTTTTTTTTTGTTTTCACCTATTTTCCTTTAAAATACACCCGATCCGTTTTCGTCCATTTTTAGACGTTTTCGTTGGTTTTTATCCGTTTTTATACGTTTTTGTCTGTATTTGTCCGTTTTTGTCTATTTATTACGTTTTCATCCGATTTTTTACGTTTTCTTCTGTCTTTTTAAGTTTTCGTCCGTTCTATTAAGTTCTCGTATGCTTTTTTACGTTTCGTCCGATTTTTTACGTTTTTGTCTTTTTTACGTTTTCGTCCATTTTTTTACGTTTTAGCCAATTTTTTTGCGTTTTCGTCAGTTTTATTATGATTTTGTCCAATTTTTTAAGTTTTCATCCGATTTCGCCTGATTTTTAACGTTTTCTTCCATTTTTTACGTTTTCGTCTGATTTTTTACGTTTTCGACCATTTTTTTACGATTTCGACCCTTTTTTTACGTTTATGTCTTTTTTAACGTTTTTGTCTCTTTTTTTTCGATTTTGTCTGTTCTTTTATGTTTTTGTCTATTTTTTTACGTTTTCGTCTGTTCTTTTACGTTTTCGTCTATTTTTTACATTTTCGTTCGATTTTTTTACGTTTTCGTCCGATTCTTTACGTTTTCGCCTTTTTTTTTACGTTTTCGTCTGAATTTTTACATTTTCATATGTTTTTTACTTTTTCATCTGTTGTTATACGTTTTCATCCATTTTATTACGCTTTCGTCCTTCTTTTATATTTTTTTACGTTTTTGTCTTTTTTTAAATTTTTTAGGTTTCGTCTGACGAAAACGTAAAAAACGGACGAAAACGTAAAAAACATACGAAAACGTAAAAAAAACAAACGAACATGTAAAAAAACAGACGAAAACGTAAAAAAATGGACGAAAACATAAAAAAATGGATAAAAACACTATAATTTAGAAAACGTAAAAAAAAGGTAAAAAATGGACGAAAACATAAAAAAAAAACATAAAAGAGAGGACGAAAACATAATAAAACGGGCGAAAACGTAAAAAAACGGACGAAAACGTAAAAAAACAAACGAAAATGTAAAAAACAGACGAAAACGTAAAAAAATGATGAAAACCTTAAAAAAACAGACGAAAACGTTAAAAAATGGAGGAAAACGTAAAAAATCAGACGAAAACGTAAAAAAAGGGGCGAAAAAGTAAAAAAACTGACAAAAACATAAAAAAACTGAAGAAAACGTAAAAACGGACGAAAACGTAAAAAAACAGACGAAAACGTAATAAAACGGACGAAAACGTAAAAAAGCGGACGAAAACGTAAAAAACAGACGAAAAAAACAAAAAAACAAAAAAAAATGTTTTAGTTATTTTACGTTTACGAATTATAGTCGCTTAAAAGATTTTTTCATGTTATTTGATGTTATATTTTACTTTTTTTATTCTTTATTTTCTCGTATTAGATTTTTTTAGTTATTTTATAATTCAGTTGGTTAGTTTATAATATTTGTTTTTGTGTTTTGAAGATGTTTTTATAATATTACAAAGGTGAATAAATAATTGAGATAGAAAACAACAACACTTAAACATGTTTTCTTGTTTTGCAAAATGAAAAACACAAACACATGTTTCTCAAACTAAACGCGTTTTTTAAATTTTCTATTGTTTTGTGAAAATAAAACTCTCCTCCGTTTCTTTACAAAACAAAAAATAGTAAATAAAAGAAAATGATTTTCAACTAAATGACACCTACATGTTTCACCCGATTGAAATATACTACAATACAAAGATTTAGAAATTCCAACAAACTAACATATAGTTCTAACATTGAATTTCGCCAGCTTGCTCTGAACCAAAGATAACAGATAATATCGAATACGAAACTTGTACTCATTCATATTAACCATTGAGAGCCATGAATTATCTAGAAACGTAAGATGTTGACATGGTGCTTTCTAGTGTTTTCGTATTTGAATATTGTGGTCGTGATTGTCAATTTTGGGCCATACTGTGTCACTTTCAGCCTTACAAATATATATTCCCATTTTCTCTCCATATATTATATACAAGTTTAATAAATAAGAACAACTTAAACGATTATTATATACAACGTGAAACTAAAACAACTAATGTAAAACACGTATCACACTTTGCACTGGCTTATTGCCATCTCCAATCATACGATACATTTCAATGAATATATGATAATGTATTGTAATTGATATTTACCATTCTATATATATTATAATATATATTAAATAAAAAAAAAAAAAAAAAAAAAAAAAAAAAGTGGCAATTTGTGCCCAAAATAAAAAAAAAATGGGCTAATTTGTAAAAGATTTTGGCACATTTAGACCCCTCAATTTTTTGAAATAGGTATATATTGCCAATTTAAAAGCTAAATAGGCATAAGCGGGCACATATTTTCTTTCAATCGGAGAACATTACAATTGTTTTTAAAGAATGGGTGTTACGTTTGAGTAATTTATTTCGTCGTTTTGGGTATTTTCTAAAGCGATTCGTATAACATGCGCCCGTTTAGCCTGTACCTATTTAGCCCGTAGCCCATTTGAACCGTAGCAATGCCCGCCCTTTTTGCCACTTCTACAACCAAGTGACACACCGAGGCCATGGGTCATGAAAGAGGTTGGCCCACATCCTTTTTAGTCATTTATTCTAGAATCCCTGACATAGGCCTAATGATACCACAGGACTTTCTGTCGTATGATAAAGTGTTATTGATCTTCGGCTTTCATTTAAAGTTTTAATCCTCGTTCTCGTTATGGGCTGACATTAACAATTTTATTGTCAAGACTACTTGGGCTTCAATTGTGATTGTAGTATGATTGTTGTGCTATTTGGCACTTTCATATATTTCAACTCGTATGATATCCTAAAATCCAAGTCCAGTACTAGTCCACCACTTTATTGGTGATTACCAAGGTGGTGTTCGTCTAAACTTTTTGTAGGTTTCCAAGTGTATCATGTGATTTCGGTTTATATTTTATAAGCTTTAACATTTTTGTTTATTTCGAGATTTGTGGGGATAAATCGAAAAAGAGCTTATGAGATACAAGTCAGAAGCAAATAAGCTCATAAACACACAAATAAGCTTAAACAAATACCCCATAAACATGAGTATTGTTTTATGGGTTTTGCTAACTACAAACATTACGTGTTGTGATTAAGCTTTATTATTAGTGCAACAACAACCATTAGTTTTAACTTTAGGGGGGGGGGGGGGGGGGGGGGGGGGGGGGGGGGTAGCAGTGGGCGACATGGTAGCTTTGTTACCTATTCCATTAGGAACCACAGAGCCTTATAAAAATTGTATCGATTCTTATAAAAGAAAGACAGGATTAACCGAGGCTGTTCAAACAAGTACAGGGCAATTAAACGGTATTAACTTAGCAATTAGGGTTATGAATTTTTAGTTTACGGGGTAGATTTTATGAACTCTTTATCTTCATATTTATTCGTATTTAATGATTATAATAATATAAGTGTTTTTCAGTAAAGAATATTTGATATTAGTTGATTGTTAATTATCAATGCAAGTAAACTTAACCATAAGTCCATAATAACCCATAAAGTTGTGGTTACTTTGTTTTATTTATTATTTAAGTATTTCATCTATCCCAAATTAATAGTCTCTCTTTTCATTTTGGGTTGTCCCAAAATTATTGTCCCTTTTCAAATATAGTTATGAAGAATGTAGTAAGTTTATCATATTGCACCTAATGATACTAAAAATTACAAAGATCATTCAAAGATTTAATTAATTGCATAAGGGTAATAGTGTAATACTGTCTGATGTGATATTTTTCGAGTTATATAATTTATATCTAGATTTTACCAGAATGTTAAACTAATACACACGTAGGCAAGTGCACCTATCGTATGCTAGTATAGCAATGGTAAGAACCGAGAGTCGTATCTCAAGACGGTATGATTATTCGAATTGAAGATTTTGAATGCTAGTTAAACTAATTAACAATAAAAACTAAAAGGGGGGAGATGCTTATAAGATAAAGTATAAGCTACTTGAAAAGAGATTTAAAACTAAATAACAAATAAAAGCGACAAAAGTTGAGTTGTAAACAATTGATGGAAAATGTATTCACTTAGAGTCGATTCCTCCTAGACTTTGGATAACAAATTGATTAAATAAAAGATAAGATCATATTATATGGTGATTTCTAATGTAGAAAATACTCCTCCGTCGACTTGTCTAAACCTACAACTATTGGAAAGTTAATCCGAATGTCTTCGCGACAACCACCTCAAGTTATGCATTAAGCCTATTCAATTGATTAATGAGATTTAATGGGATATGTTTAATGCTTAAAAACAAATAATGATAACAATAGTTGTCACTATTTGCAATCATGCACACATGTTCATTTAGATTAATTAACGTCTCAAACCCTATTATTATGTCTAGTCTCAAGCCCTTAATCATTTAATTGTTCAAATGATCAAGAATAAATATTATACACATATGGATTGTCATCATAATATGCATACAATACCCACGATAAGAAACAATAATAATTATAATCAAACACATATGGTTCTTTATTAAACTCAATAATCATCCATATAACCAATAATCAAATCGCTAAAATATGTTATCCATCATCTAGGGTTCATCTACTCTAAGCAAATACTATAGATTTAGCCTAGCATAATATAAAGAACAAACATAACAAGAATTAAATAAAGGTTCAACATGATATTAAAAATAATAAAATTCAAACCGAGTAATATTTATTCTTATGCTAGTCACTTTTCAACAAATGAAAACACAACTAATAGAATTCTGGAACACCTTTTTTCTTTTCTTTCTGTGCGTCGACAACAGCAGCCAACCAAAACACTTTTACTTTTTTTCGCTTCCTGTCCGTCCCTTTCTTTCAATAATATCCGTACCCCATATATATAAAGTATATAACCCTTTCTTTTGTTCTTCCTCCTCACGTCAAGGCTAAGGGCTTTTTATCTTTTCTTTTACTTGTTGCCGTCCACCCAAAAACCCAACAGGCTTTTTTTTTCTTTCTTCAGCCCTTGTTGCGTCAAAACCAAACACAAGGGCCACCAATTTGTGTTAATTGGGCTTCCATCAAATTAAATAAATATTGAGCCTAATTGTATCATACAAATCACGAGATGGTCTTTTGAGCAGAATTATCCACCAGATAAATTCTGATTTTCTTGCACTTTATATTTTTAATATATAGAATTCTTTTTCTTCTTTCCGTGGCCTTTTGAATCAACTAAAACGGACTTCGGACGAAAGAGTTATGATCAAAATAGTGCAACAACGTCCAAAGCTTCACTTTTCTTTACTTTACTTCAATTCATGCCAATTTCCGTGTCTTTTCACCAATTGCTCCATTTTTACCTACGATGCGAAATAATAAATAATTAAGTACCATTTCTTATATAAAACAAATTAAAAGAACAATAATTGTGAGATAAATGATGCATAAGAACACTACCTATTTGATCACATCAAATATCCCCCACTTGACTTCTACTTGCCCTCAAGTAGACTCCTGATTTCAACTTATAAAAACATCTCCCAAACAAAAGTCTAGGAAATAAAGCTTAAATAAATTACTCAATCAAAAGTACGTACAACCAAGCACCTCACGAATAGGAAATGAAAACACTCAAACCACTAAAACTAGTCTATGTGGTAACATTTAGTGAATCGCTCAATTGCTCGGTCGTGGCGAATATTCTATCATAAGCTTGGCAAGGATACACATCTCCACCACTAGAGTCTAGACGCAACTAATCTAAAAGGCAAATGGGTCAAAACAATTAAGGCTTACGGGTTAAGGGTAGGAATTAGACATGAGATAACATATATGAATTGGTGCAAAAATAAAAGAACAAAACAAATAGATTAAAGTCCAAAAAACATACCAAATGTTGCTAGCTACATTCTTACCACAAACCCAAAGAAGACTCTTATCATGGACTAACTCATGCTTTAACACGGATAAACACACCTTAGTGACGCACGAATTAGAATCAAAGAAATCACGATATCATCATCGACATACCTAATTGGCTCAACCAACCAATCAACCAACTCCCATTCATCCCAAGAAATACAAGAAATAGTGGTTTATAACGACCACTAATACAAACTAAAAAAACGCATAGTTGGTTTATTGTGACGACCAACTAAAAATAATATTGAGTTGGCTTAAATGACGTACCAACTATCACACAATCTCTCATTTTTTTCTTCTTTTTTTTACTTTTTTTTTAATCTCTCATTTCTTTTGGCTCACAACTCACAAAAATTAAAAATGGTAATAATGGTTCATAACTTTACCATTTCACTAATAATAATCCATCTTGAATAAACTTGGAACAAATAATCAAATTCGGATGACATCATACAGGTGAAAGTAAGACAAACCGATATACATACTAACACATACTTTCACATTTCCATTGCATTTTGCCATTTCCCGACCAAAATTGTAACACCCCCAAATTTGATTTGTGGCAGCGGAAGATTTATTTGGGTGTTACTGTGAGGATCGAATGTGAAATCATAGAAAAACAGCCTAAGATGGCATTTTTAATTTACATAGGTCCATAATATAAATTCAGTTATAAAACATTACATCAGAGTTCTACGGTTTCTTCAAAGAAACATTATTTTAACTGAATTACAACTTATTTTACACCATTTATTGAAGATAGGGTATGCCTGCTCCATGCCTTGCCGTGCTCTCCTAGTTCCCTGAGATACATGCTTAAAAGTCAACATAATGTTGAGTGAAATCATAGAGTTTGTAGTTTAAATATCAGTTCAATCACAAGTAAGATTGTATTGGAGATACAATCAGTTTAAAAGATTGATATTGCAGTTCATATATTGCCCTAAGTCTCATGACACGCAAACGTTAACAAAGTACCGCCTAAACGGAGGTGCACACCAAATTAATGATGAAAATTTGCCCTCGTGTAATAGGTGATTTTGCCAATTCCTATTTTTCTCAAATATAATGTATCGCGACTAATACGACTAGCAAAAGCATTCCGTCACAGTATTAGTGGGATAGGTCGTCAACCTCTAATAGATCTATTCATTATATTCGCGTTCACCGCAGTGATTAATGGCTCATGATAAAGGGTCTTGTGGCAATATGGTGTACTTAGGCATATATCAAGTCAGGTAGCATACAGAAAAATACTTGTGATTTATTTATAGCATGTATCCCCCTCACGGAGTTTAAAAATTATAAAGAGTTTAAAAAGTGAGGCCATGACTCACCTTATGCGTTCCTGGTGATGGTAAAAATAACTCAGTGGTGATTATAACAACTTCGATATAGAACCTGGTAAATATATATAAATACTGAGAATCTGACTAATTTCTAGTGGTGTATGTGTATGAGTGGTGGATGATGATTGTTCAACGATCTAATCGTTGAGAATGAAGATGCTTATGGTGCTCGTACTCTTGTAAGATCGTATTTTCAACGAGTAAATAAATATCACTATGAAATACTTCTATCGCTATTAGTATGCAAATATAATACAAATATGCATATGAAGTAAAGCTATGGTGCAAAAATGAAAAAGAAGATAGAAATGACAAGTTATAATAGTTGTTCCTTAATTCTTCTTAGGTTTTACATTTTATACCCTAACCGGAATTCGCGTTACGTCGTTAGTCCTTATTTAATCCATAGTCCAATATCAGTCCAATACTTGTCCAATAGTCCATATAAGGCTTGATGTTCAATAATATGTCAATTTCAGTCCTTTACAACTGTTTTCACAGCTTTAGTCTCTTAGTTTCCGGATTTGGCAATTTTAGTCCTTTTGGTTAAGTCGCGTTACATTTTTAGTCCTTTTTGCATAAAAATGACGGGAAAAATATTTTGAAAATTTTTATAACTTTATTAAGTTTATTTTAACTTATTTCAATTTATTATTTCAGAAAATAAATCATTTTTGCATTAATGGGCCATTTAACGATTTGTAACATAGCCCGTTAAGAGTTTTAGAGGCGGAGGGCGTGAAAACTGTTTTGGGCTTAGATTTGGGCTATTTTTAGGATTCTAAAAATTTCTTATTCGGGCCTGTTGGGCCTTTCCATCGCGAATCCTTGTTGGGCTTGGTTTATGGCCCAATCGAAGGTTATAATAGTTTCTGAAATTCAGTCGCTAGTTACATGTGAAGGTCGATCAAAATGGATTATGTTGGGCGTGTTAACGAGTTCATGAAGTCGAACTCAAAACAGGAAAAATGTAGTGTGCTAGATTGTCATTCGAGTGGTATAAAAATTTATATACATTATATATAGGTTTTCAAAAATATACCGAAGGTTTTTGGGCTAGTCGAACAAAATAATTATGTGGAATATTCTATGAAATCTTTCTAAGTGTTTGGTTCTAGTCGAGTGGCGTTAAAAAGAAGTTAATTTAGGTGTCGAGATGGGGTTATGAGAGGGATCTCAAAACACGAAATAATTAGTTTGCCATGTGAGCTATCGAGAAGGATAAAAATATTTGGGTGTTGCATGAACGGTTTCGTATTAAATAAATCGTGAAATGGCTTGTTCGGGTGGTTTCTTTAACTAGTAATGTCTTGGTTATTTTTCTGTTTTCTCTTTATCCGGTTTAGCGAGGAGTTTATAGTTTATGTTCAAGGTCGAGTTAAGGTGATATTCAAGAGATGGTCATATATTAGGCGTGACTTGGGTGGTTCAATCACTTAAGTTTCGACGTGTTTCCTCTATCTTTTGTTAGCCCGGTTGAGATCAAAGGTCTTAATGTTCGAATAACATATGTATGCAACTAATGAAATATTAGTATATACGAATTTGAATAAGGAACTTAATCGTGCATGGTGTGCTTATATGTTAAAGGTGAGATAAGTTTGCGACTGTATGGCATATGAAATGAAGTAGATGTGCATGTTTCGAAATGTGAAGTGAGCATGCATGCGATTGTAAATTTAAGAGGGAACAAGAAACTTACAACACCTTTGAGAAAAGGTGGTGGAGACTTAAAAGCTTGTAGAATGGTACACGAAAGGAATAACCCACTTGCTTTGGACTCTCCTACTAGTTATGCTCTTGTCGAACAAGGGTAGTTTTTAAATGAAGGTATGGTGATAGTGAAATAAGGGTGAAAGTGTTTGTGGGGTTCGAATGAAATACAAAGAAGGGACAATGAGTTGAAATGGTTATTATGTGACTTGACTTGCTTGGTTTTGCTTCCAAACTACTCGACAGAAAGGTCTCAATTGGGGTGTTTAAGGAATGTCTTGATGTTGATAGAAGGTGATGGTGATAGAAGATTGGCAATGAACGAATAGAATGGTTTATATAGAAAAAAAAATATCTCAATTATCTTGACTATTTGACTAATGATTACATTGTACTGTGGGTGAAGGACACTTGTGTGATAGAATGCTAGTTTAGGTGTAAGACTTATGTGGTTGTTTGTGAATTTGGCTGCTAGCCTTTATACTCTTCTTACTTATTTGGTTCCTTCGCCCTTTTCTCACACGTGGAAGTTACAAGTTGAGTTTGTATTCTATTTTTGTATTTGTAATGATCTATTTTAATTAGCAAGGTGGCTAGTGGTTTGTGGGATTTATCGAAGCTTGATCATGGTTTGGTTCAAAATATGTTTGGTTCGAATTTTGTAAATGGGTGTATGATAGTGTTTAGTTCGAAATGGAGACAATTAAATCAAGTGTTATTATTGTGCTAATCATTGGAAATTTTAGTTGAGTTTTTGATATTACATTAGTTAGTTTCGTGGTACGTTTGCATGTGTATGATTAGGTGAATGTCGGGTTTGATATTAATAAATATGTCGAGTTTCTAAAAGTGGGTAGCGAGCGGTATTAAGAACAAAGGAAGAAAGAAAAATGTAGATGGGTTACTGAAACAGTTTTGGTTGTCGAGGTGATGGTGGGGTGTGATGTTGGGTTGGTTTTATGGTTCACAAAGTATAATGGTCATGTTGGTTCTATAAGTTTTGCATGGGAGTTTCGGTATATATGTTTGTGTCGATTGGTTAAGAAGATGAGTAA
This sequence comes from Artemisia tridentata subsp. tridentata, assembly GCA_021014915.2. NCBI lineage: Eukaryota > Viridiplantae > Streptophyta > Magnoliopsida > Asterales > Asteraceae > Artemisia > Artemisia tridentata. The sequence continues at coordinate 369,393,371 of CP139503.1, forward strand.
ATAAAGTAGTGCATCAATTCCTTTAGATGGGTTAAGTGGTTGTGGTGTTTAATCGGGTTGGGCTAGTATCGATGGGTTAGTGGAAATTGGGGTTGAGTGGTTGTTATTGGGCCGAGAAAATTAAGGGTCCGGTTGGTTTGTAGTGATAGGTTAGGATTAGAGTTTGTTGCTAGTGTTTGTGTTTTAATTAGATAGGAGTAGGTGATATTAAGTTTGATTAAATGTAGTGAAATAATTAGATGCATATGACTATTTGTCATTGTGTGAACATGTTGTTGCGTCGTAAGATATTATCTCTAGCGTTGGTGTGTTAAATATATATATGTGCGTATATATAATGCATGTCTACTACTAATAATAACGAAAAGTTCAAATTTCTAGCAAAAATAGGCGTTGGGAAACATTAATACGAGATTATTATTAATCACTGAGATAAATTACAAGGATTTTTCACAGGGTCTGACAGTACTTCCCTCCTTATTCGAATTCCGTCCCGGAATTCAAGTCTAAAATGGCTACTAAGAGTGATTTACGGGAATAAGTGGGGATATTTTTCACGAATTTGGTCTTCGCGTTCCCATGTGTACGTTGGTCCTCTTTTAGAGTCCCATTTCACTTTCACAATAGGAATACGGCTTTGCTTGAGCTGTTTAACCTCTCTATCCATTATCTCTACGGGTTCTTCTGTGAATACAAGTTTGTCGTCTAGTTTAATCTCCTTCAGTGGAATGACGAGAGTCTCGTCCGATAGGCATTTCTTAAGTTGAGATACGTGGAAAGTAGGGTGTATTCTACTGAGTTCTTCCGGAAGTTCTAACTTATAGGCAACTGGACCTATTCTTTCGAGAATTTTGAACGGTCCAATGTATCTTGGGTTGAGTTTTCCACGCTTTCCGAAGCGTATCATCCCCTTCCAGGGCGAAACTTTTAGCATAACCCTATCTCCGACTTCAAACTCCATGGGTTTCCTTCTCACGTCTGCGTAACTCTTTTGTCTGTCACGAGCGGCTTGGAGACGATGTTTGATTTTGAATATTTTCTCGGTTGTGTCGTGGATTAATTCTGGTCCGGTAAGCTGCATATCACCAACTTCTGTCCAGCAGATAGGTGATCTGCACTTTCTTCCGTAAAGTGCTTCGAAAGGTGCAGCCTTCAGGCTAGCTTGATAACTGTTGTTGTACGAGAATTCAACCAATGGTAGGTGTTTATCCCAACCTTTTCCGAAGTCAATCACACATGCTCTAAGCATGTCTTCCAAGGTTTGGATTGTTCTTTCACTTTGTCCATCAGTTTGAGGATGATAGGCGGTACTCATGTCCAATTGAGTACCGAGAGCTTTCTGTAAGGATTGCCAAAATCCTGAAGTGAATCGACTGTCTCTGTCAGAGATGATAGAGATCGGGACTCCATGTCGGATTATGATTTCCTTGAAGTATAACTGAGCGAGTGTATCCAACTCGTCAGTTTCTTTGATAGGCAGAAAATGAGCTGATTTGGTTAAGCGATCGATGATAACCCAAATGGTGTCATATCCGGTCGACGTTCTTGGTAACTTGGTAATAAAATCCATGGTGATTCGTTCCCATTTCCAAACTGGTATCTCCGGTTGTACAAGTGGTCCAGAAGGTTTCTGACTTTCAGCTTTGACCCTTGAACAAGTCAAACACTTCCCAACATATGTTGCAATGTCGGCTTTCATGTTTGGCCACCAGTAGAGTTGTTTGAGATCTTGGTACATTTTGGTGGATCCGGGATGAATGGAATATTTAGACTTGTGAGATTCATGCAGGATAAAATCACGAATACCTCCATAAAGAGGAATCCAACATCTTTTCTTGAAGCATAACATTCCATCGGATCTTCGTATGAGTCCGTTCTCCCTTTCTATCATGCCCTTAATGTTCTCTTGAGCTCGATTCTCTTCCTGAAGAGCTTCTGATTGGGCTATGAGTATTTGAGATGGGAGTGGTGAATGAATTGTCATTTCTAATGATCGGACTCTAAGAGGTTTGGTTCTTTCTTTTCTGCTCAATGCGTCAGCCACGACATTTGCTTTACCGGGGTGGTAGCAAATTTCACAGTCGTAGTCGTTGAGTAGTTCTATCCATCGGCGCTGTCTCATATTCAACTCCTTCTGATCCAGTATGTGTTGAAGACTTTTGTGATCGGTGTATACCGTACACTTTGTACCATATAGGTAATGTCTCCATATTTTAAGAGCAAATACTACTGCTCCTAGTTCTAGATCATGAGTGGTGTAGTTTTCCTCGTTTTTCTTGAGCTGTCGAGAAGCATATGCTATGACTTTGTTTCTTTGCATTAGTACCGCACCTAAACCATGATGCGATGCGTCACAATATACTACAAAGTCTTCGCTTCCGTCGGGTAACGCTAGAATTGGTGCTTCACAGAGTTTTTGTTTTAAGAGTTGAAATGCTGATTCTTGTTTCTCTTCCCAGATATACTTCTTGTTTTTCTGAGTGAGTTCTGTTAAAGGTTTTGCGATTTTGGAAAAACCTTCTATAAACCTTCGATAGTAACCAGCGAGTCCTAAAAATTGTCGAATTTCAGTGGGAGTGGTGGGCGAAGCCCAACTTTTAACTGCTTCGATCTTGGCAGGGTCAACGTGAATACCTTGACTGTTGATGATGTGGCCTAAAAATTGAACGGTGGAGATCCAAAAATCACATTTGGAGAATTTTGCATACAGCTTCTCTTGTTTGAGTACACCCAAAATGGTTCTCAAATGTTCCGCATGCTCTTGTTTGTTGCGTGAGTAGATCAAAATATCGTCAATGAATACGATCACGAACTTATCCAGATATGGTTTACACACGCGGTTCATGAGATCCATGAACACTGCGGGTGCGTTGGTAAGACCAAATGGCATTACGCGGAATTCGTAATGTCCGTATCGTGTTCGAAAGGCTGTTTTGGGAACGTCTTCTTCTCTGACTCTTAGTTGGTGGTATCCCGATCTTAAATCGATTTTTGAGTAAACACTCGATCCTTGCAGTTGGTCAAATAAATCGTCTATTCTTGGTAATGGGTATCGATTTTTCACTGTGAGCTTGTTCAACTCCCTATAATCGATGCACATTCGGAATGTTCCATCTTTCTTTTTGACAAACAGGACTGGTGCTCCCCAAGGTGATGAGCTAGGTTGGATGAATCCTTTATCTGACAGTTCTTTCAACTGCTCAGATAATTCTTTCATTTCGGAAGGAGCTAATCGATAAGGTGCTTTTGCAACGGGTGCTGCTCCAGGCACTAATTCGATTCGAAACTCTACTTGCCGGATGGGTGGAATACCTGGCAAGTCTTCAGGGAACACTTCTGCAAACTCATTAACAACTGGCACTTCTTCTAGTCGCTTTTCTTTCTCTTTCGAGTTATTTTCCGTTACTTGGACTAAAAATGCGTGACATCCTTTGTTTATGTATTTCACCGTTTTGATGTACGAGATGATATTGAGTTGGGTTTTATGGTGGTCACAACGAACAATAAGTGTTTCATTGTCTATGGGGATTTGGACAACTTTTTCATCACAGATAATTCGGGCACGATGTTTGGATAACCAATCCATACCCACAATCGCGTCAAAGCTTCCAAGTTGGATAGGCATGAGATCAATCGGAAATGATTTGTTTTGGAGGGTTAAGGTACAGTTTTTGAGTACGGTGTTGGTGTTTAACAATTTTCCATCAGCTATCTCAATTTCATACGAGGTGTCTAATTCTACAGGTGCTATCTTAAGCAATAAAGCAAATGAAGTAGATACAAAGCTTCTATCGGCTCCAGAATCAAATAATATTTTAGCACTATTTTGATTCAGTAAGAAAGTACCCGTAGTGACGTTGGGGTCTGGTGACACGTTTCCATCTCCGAGTACATAAGCTCTTCCTCGGGCAACCTGATTGACATTCTTGGGGCAGTGGCTTTTATAATGACCTGTTTCACCACAACCGTGGCACTTCACTGCTATTGGGTACGCGTTTGCTCCCGTGGCCCTACAGTCCTTGGTTACATGGCCTATTTTCCTACAGTTACCGCAGATGGCGGTACAAGGTCCTGTATGATGCATCTTGCACTTGTTACACTGGGGTTTTGTTCCCGCATACACTTTTCCTTCAGCAGGTGTGGCCACATAAGCTCTAGCAGCTTCTTGTCTGCGGTTTTGTTGTTGATGTCTATCATTCCTGCTTTGCTGATAGTTCCTACTGCGGTTGCTTCGATCATTGTTGCGGTAGTTCCTGCTGTGATGGTAATAACTGTTGCTGTTTCGGTTGTTGCCGTCACGATTATCATAGTTTCTTTTTTGTCCACTGACTGTGGTGTTAGAACCTCGCTTAAGTGCTCGACTCATCATTCGCTGAGCAAATACGAATGCAGTTTCAAGAGTTTGTGGGTGTGATGCGGTGACGTCTCCTTCTATGCTTGAAGGTAGTCCTTCCACGTATTTTTCCAATGTCTTTTCCAAGTCAGGCACCATGTGTGGGCACAAAAGAGCTAACTCTTGAAATCTCCGGTTGTATGCACTGACATCATTGTTTTTCACTTCTAACTGGTAAAATTCATCTTCAAGCTTTCTGACTTCAGTCCGAGGACAGTACTTTTTCAGCATTTTATTCTTCAGTTCGGTCCATGAGATCTGAAATGCTGCTTCAGTACCCATTATTTTGACCGTAGCATTCCACCAGGATAATGCATTTCCCCTTAAAGTTCCAGTGGCGAAAGTGACCTTATTGATTTCTGCACAGTTGCTTCTCATGAATACCGTCTCCATACACTCAAACCACTGTGCTAGTTCCGTCACTCCTTCTACGCCTCGGTAGGTGGTTGGTTGGCAACTTAAAAATTCTTTGTAAGTGCATTTACGTGGAGTAGATGCCTCACTTTCATTTGTTGCTCCCATAGTATTGCTTGAGCGGTTTGCTGCATCGGCCTCGCGTGCTGCGGTGATGCCTTCATCAATCATTCTTCGAACCTCCTCATGCGTTAGTGTTACGGTTGCGTTGGCGGTTTCATTGTCGCTATGTGCCATTTTCTATTAATGTCACAAGAATACAAATTTAGAGTTCGGATAGAATAGCTGAGTATATGCACAATGTAATTATGGTGTGAAATGATAATTAAATTGAATATCTTCCCACAATTATGATGTCCCTGTAATTTATCAGTTTTTACAGATGTGAGGTCGTTAAGGTACAATCAACTGAATTTTATGTCAAATATTTGATGTGTTCAGGTTTTTACAATATTTACACAATTTTGAGAATCATAATAATAACAGATAGCATCACGACATGTCTGGATACAATCACAATACATACGAACAACCATAATACATAAGTTAACAGATATATAGTACATTACTACCAGCATTACAACATTAATAACTTGATCAGTTGAGTTTATACAACAAAACGATACAAGAGTCTTTATTAAGTGCCACATGCGGCAGACTACAATGTCTCAAACTATACAATCATGCTAACTATGTCTACTGCTCAGGTCTATCCGTACGCCTCGTGAGCTCTGAGATCTGGTCTCTGAGTCTCTGTATCTCTGCCTGATGCTCCATCTGTATGTCTCCCATGAGTCTCTCTAATGTGTCGGCTCTACGCTGTGCTGTGTGCGCCTCCCAAGCTAAGTCCTGTCCCTCTCTGCGTATTGATATCGCGTGGGAACGGGTATCTGCCAAGTCTGTCTGCATCTGTCTCAAGCACTGCTGTATCACTGCTCTGTTGGATGCCAACCTATGCAATGTATCAGTGATAGTACCCGGAGAATCTAACGGTACATGATCAATCATCCGAAGAAGTGACTCAATCTGCTCTCCGTGGCTCTCGAGTCGTGTCACTACTGTGGATGGTATAAGGGTGTGGGTGACTACCGGTCTAAATCCTTCCCAGGCATCATGGGTCTGAGCCGGGGGAGTGAAACCAGGAGGGTAAGGTAGTGATGGTGAGGATGGGTGTATCTGGTCCGATATGCGACGTCTGCTCGATGAAGGAATGTCCTCTGCAGGAATCGGATCCCGCTGTCGAGGTGGTAGTGGATATGTCTGGGTATGTATGTCAAGTACATGATCAGGTAGTGGTGGTGGTGCAACATGATGGGGCTCGGGTAAATCATCAGCGGGGAGCCATTGCTGACTCTCATAGTACAAGTCGTCAGGGGGTGGTATGTAAAAAGGAGAGTAGGTGTCGTATACAAAATGTGGTGGTAGCGTAGGTGCTGGTAAAGCTGGCACATGTAGGTCATCTAATAAAGGTATAGCGGCGGCTCTACCCTCTACAAAGGGCTCAATCGCGTCGGGCACCATCTCTGGTACTACAGCATCGGGAAGTTCAGGGGACGTGACTGATGCTGGTGATCCCTCGGAGTCCGGCTCCGATGATATACTAAAGTGGGTGATAAACGACATAGTACTGTAATAATCCATATATCGTAAAATAAGTAACTTACTAACATCAAGTAGTGTGATATAAGCATGAAATGATCTAGTTGTGTGCAATAACTATTCAATATGCAGAGGCTTACTAATGCATAACATACCGAGCGCGGCAGCAAGCAGGCATGGAGATTTTTAAGGTAACATGGTGTATAATTAATTTGTTTGAAAAATGTAGTTATAGTCCAACGTTTAAAAAAAACATTTGGTTCTCTATAACCGAAGCTCTGATGCCAAACTGTAACACCCCCAAATTTGATTTGTGGCAGCGGAAGATTTATTTGGGTGTTACTGTGAGGATCGAATGTGAAATCATAGGAAAACAGCCTAAGATGGCATTTTTAATTTACATAGGTCCATAATACCAATTCAGTTATAAAACATTACATCAGAGTACTACGGTTTCTTTAAAGAAACATTATTTTAACTGAATTACAACTTATTTTACACCATTTATTGAAGATAGGGTATGCCTGCTCCATGCCTTGCCGTGCTCTTTTAGTTCCCTGAGATACATGCTTAAAAGTCAACATAATGTTGAGTGAAATCATGGAGTTTGTAGTTTAAATATCAGTTCAATCACAAGTAAGATTGTATTGGAGATACAATCAGTTTAAAAGATTGATATTGCAGTTCATATATTGCCCTAAGTCTCATGACACGCAAACGTTAACAAAGTACCGCCTAAACGGAGGTGCACACCAAATTAATGATGAAAATTTGCCCTCGTGTAATAGGTGATTTTGCCAATTCCTATTTTTCTCAAATATAATGTATCGCGACTAATACGACTAGCAAAAGCATTCCGTCACAGTATTAGTGGCATAGGTCGTCAACCTCTAATAGATCTATTCATTATATTCGCGTTCACCGCAGTGATTAATGGCTCATGATAAAGGGTCTTGTGGCAATATGGTGTACTTAGGCATATATCAAGTCAGGTAGCATACAGAAAAATACTTGTGATTTATTTATAGCATGTATCCCCCTCACGGAGTTTAAAAATTATAAAGAGTTTAAAAAGTGAGGCCATGACTCACCTTATGCGTTCCTGGTGATGGTAAAAATAACTCAGTGGTGATTATAACAACTTCGATATAGAACCTGGTAAATATATATAAATACTGAGAATCTGACTAATTTCTAGTGGTGTATGTGTATGAGTGGTGGATGATGATTGTTCAACGATCTAATCGTTGAGAATGAAGATGCTTATGGTGCTCGTACTCTTGTAAGATCGTATTTTCAACGAGTAAATAAATATCACTATGAAATACTTCTATCGCTATTAGTATGCAAATATAATACAAATATGCATATGAAGTAAAGCTATGGTGCAAAAATGAAAAAGAAGATAGAAATGACAAGTTATAATAGTTGTTCCTTAATTCTTCTTAGGTTTTACATTTTATACCCTAACCGGAATTCGCGTTACGTCGTTAGTCCTTATTTAATCCATAGTCCAATATCAGTCCAATACTTGTCCAATAGTCCATATAAGGCTTGATGTTCAATAATATGTCAATTTCAGTCCTTTACAACTGTTTTCACAGCTTTAGTCTCTTAGTTTCCGGATTTGGCAATTTTAGTCCTTTTTGGTTAAGTCGCGTTACATTTTTAGTCCTTTTTGCATAAAAATGACGGGAAAAATATTTTGAAAATTTTTATAACTTTATTAAGTTTATTTTAACTTATTTCAATTTATTATTTCAGAAAATAAATCATTTTTGCATTAATGGGCCATTTAACGATTTGTAACATAGCCCGTTAAGAGTTTTAGAGGCGAGGGCGTGAAAACTGTTTTGGGCTTAGATTTGGGCTATTTTTAGGATTCTAAAAATTTCTTATTCGGGCCTGTTGGGCCTTTCCATCGCGAATCCTTGTTGGGCTTGGTTTATGGCCCAATCGAAGGTTATAATAGTTTCTGAAATTCAGTCGCTAGTTACATGTGAAGGTCGATCAAAATGGATTATGTTGGGCGTGTTAACGAGTTCATGAAGTCGAACTCAAAACAGGAAAAATGTAGTGTGCTAGATTGTCATTCGAGTGGTATAAAAATTTATATACATTATATATAGGTTTTCAAAAATATACCGAAGGTTTTTGGGCTAGTCGAACAAAATAATTATGTGGAATATTCTATGAAATCTTTCTAAGTGTTTGGTTCTAGTCGAGTGGCGTTAAAAAGAAGTTAATTTAGGTGTCGAGATGGGGTTATGAGAGGGATCTCAAAACACGAAATAATTAGTTTGCCATGTGAGCTATCGAGAAGGATAAAAATATTTGGGTGTTGCATGAACGGTTTCGTATTAAATAAATCGTGAAATGGCTTGTTCGGGTGGTTTCTTTAACTAGTAATGTCTTGGTTATTTTTCTGTTTTCTCTTTATCCGGTTTAGCGAGGAGTTTATAGTTTATGTTCAAGGTCGAGTTAAGGTGATATTCAAGAGATGGTCATATATTAGGCGTGACTTGGGTGGTTCAATCACTTAAGTTTCGACGTGTTTCCTCTATCTTTTGTTAGCCCGGTTGAGATCAAAGGTCTTAATGTTCGAATAACATATGTATGCAACTAATGAAATATTAGTATATACGAATTTGAATAAGGAACTTAATCGTGCATGGTGTGCTTATATGTTAAAGGTGAGATAAGTTTGCGACTGTATGGCATATGAAATGAAGTAGATGTGCATGTTTCGAAATGTGAAGTGAGCATGCATGCGATTGTAAATTTAAGAGGGAACAAGAAACTTACAACACCTTTGAGAAAAGGTGGTGGAGACTTAAAAGCTTGTAGAATGGTACACGAAAGGAATAACCCACTTGCTTTGGACTCTCCTACTAGTTATGCTCTTGTCGAACAAGGGTAGTTTTTAAATGAAGGTATGGTGATAGTGAAATAAGGGTGAAAGTGTTTGTGGGGTTCGAATGAAATACAAAGAAGGGACAATGAGTTGAAATGGTTATTATGTGACTTGACTTGCTTGGTTTTGCTTCCAAACTACTCGACAGAAAGGTCTCAATTGGGGTGTTTAAGGAATGTCTTGATGTTGATAGAAGGTGATGGTGATAGAAGATTGGCAATGAACGAATAGAATGGTTTATATAGAAAAAAAAATATCTCAATTATCTTGACTATTTGACTAATGATTACATTGTACTGTGGGTGAAGGACACTTGTGTGATAGAATGCTAGTTTAGGTGTAAGACTTATGTGGTTGTTTGTGAATTTGGCTGCTAGCCTTTATACTCTTCTTACTTATTTGGTTCCTTCGCCCTTTTCTCACACGTGGAAGTTACAAGTTGAGTTTGTATTCTATTTTTGTATTTGTAATGATCTATTTTAATTAGCAAGGTGGCTAGTGGTTTGTGGGATTTATCGAAGCTTGATCATGGTTTGGTTCAAAATATGTTTGGTTCGAATTTTGTAAATGGGTGTATGATAGTGTTTAGTTTGAAATGGAGACAATTAAATCAAGTGTTATTATTGTGCTAATCATTGGAAATTTTAGTTGAGTTTTTGATATTACATTAGTTAGTTTCGTGGTACGTTTGCATGTGTATGATTAGGTGAATGTCGGGTTTGATATTAATAAATATGTCGAGTTTCTAAAAGTGGGTAGCGAGCGGTATTAAGAACAAAGGAAGAAAGAAAAATGTAGATGGGTTACTGAAACAGTTTTGGTTGTCGAGGTGATGGTGGGGTGTGATGTTGGGTTGGTTTTATGGTTCACAAAGTATAATGGTCATGTTGGTTCTATAAGTTTTGCATGGGAGTTTCGGTATATATGTTTGTGTCGATTGGTTAAGAAGATGAGTAAATAAAGTAGTGCATCAATTCCTTTAGATGGGTTAAGTGGCTGTGGTGTTTAATCGGGTTGGGCTAGTATCGATGGGTTAGTGGAAATTGGGGTTGAGTGGTTGTTATTGGGCCGAGAAAATTAAGGGTCCGGTTGGTTTGTAGTGATAGGTTAGGATTAGAGTTTGTTGCTAGTGTTTGTGTTTTAATTAGATAGGAGTAGGTGATATTAAGTTTGATTAAATGTAGTGAAATAATTAGATGCATATGACTATTTGTCATTGTGTGAACATGTTGTTGCGTCGTAAGATATTATCTCTAGCGTTGGTGTGTTAAATATATATATGTGCGTATATATAATGCATGTCTACTACTAATAATAACGAAAAGTTCAAATTTCTAGCAAAAATAGGCGTTGGGAAACATTAATACGAGATTATTATTAATCACTGAGATAAATTACAAGGATTTTTCACAGGGTCTGACAAAAATCTCTCTCAAGAAAAATCGAACGAAAACTCACACGAAACACAGGAAATACAACCAAATACATACCAGTAACTAGCAACCAACCATAGGACTTAATCTACACGGTAGGCTAAGGTGTAATGGTGTAACGAAACATAAACATATAATGTGAGTAACAAACGAAAGGAAAGGCTCAACAGGTTTTCTAATATATCTTACTCTAATAATGAGAGTAACAAATGGATATAAACATAAACATGTATACGACATGGGCTATTTGGGTGAATCCTAATAATTTGCCTTCTAAACTAGTCAACATCGATTACACTAAGTTTCCTTAATGCAATGCTCATTATTGTGGTCTCGACGCGATATACCAAGCCAAGTTCTAAAGTCTACTACAAGCCACCGGCACACTCATATTTATGTGGAATTTATGTAAAATGGAGAAACGGAATAGGCTGAAATCCTCACAATATGGTAATAAGGGTTATGTGTGCGGGTTATGCGACTAGTGATCTACGAAAAACATGCCAAAAATTTTAAAAATTAGGCATAAATTAAGCATTTTTGGAATTTATGTAAAATGGAGAAACGGAATAGGCTGAAATCCTCACAATATGGTAATAAGGGTTATGTGTGCGGGTTATGCGACTAGTGATCTACGAAAAACATGCCAAAATTTTTAAAAATTAAGCATTTTTCGTAAAACTAAGGACAAGTAGAATTCGAATTCTATTCCCCTCCCCACACTTAATATGTACAATGCCCTCATTGTACAAATATCAAATAAAATACGGGAAAAATAGAATTAGAAACGGAATACTCCCCTGATATTTCTTGATATGGAATGTGTGCTCGGTATGTATCCGTTACATGTTGCTCCAAGAGTTTGAATGTTTGCTAAATCATCCTTAAACAACCTGTATAGATTTCCAACTGCAAAACATAGCTCAAACAACAAATGCGTAAAATGGATAAAACATTATATTATAACCAATCTATCATCTAGAGCACAACATTCAAATATATATATATATATATATATATATATAAAGCAAACTAAGACAAATAAAAAATTCAAACAAAAGCTGTAATTAAAACTAAAAATAAAATAATGCAGATAAATCAACTTAAAATTCAAAATGCAAAATATACAAAATTGCTTTGTTTATAAATTAGTCGTTAGCTCGACTCCACCCCGCATTTAGTTGTTCTTGGGGTGTAGGTCAAGGATTTCCTCACCATCCTTGTCCAACGGGCTCTCCAAATAATGCTTTACTCGATGCCCGTTAACCTTGAAGCTTCCCCCACTCGGGTCCTGCAACTCCACAGCACCATGTGGAAAGACTTGTTTGATTTTAAACGGTCCACTCCAACGTGACCTAAGCTTTCCCGGGAATAACTTCAATCGTGAATTGAACAAAAGAACACGATCTCCTTGCTTAAACTCCTTATTAAGCTTAATGTGTTGATCGTACCATTTTTTTGTTCTTTCCTTGTAGATCATCGAATTTTCATAGGCCTGATTGCGAAATTCATTTAACTCATGAATTTGTTTGAATCGATGATCGCCCGCAAGAAATAGATTCATATTGCATGATTTAATTGCCCAATAAGCTTTATGTTCAAGTTCCACGGGCAAATGACATGCTTTACCGTATACTAGCCGAAAGGGAGTGGTACCTATGGGCGTATTATAGGCGGTTCGAAATGCCCATAATGCATCATCTAATTTCTCGGACCACTCTTTCCTATTGTTTCCAACGGTTTTATCCAAGATCCTTTTAATTCCTCGATTTGTCACTTCCACTTGCCCACTCGTTTGTGGGTGATAAGGTGTTGCAAATCTATGGGTCTCCCCATAGCGTTGCAATGCCTTTTCTAATTGGCTATTGATGAGTGGCCATTGACTCATCATTTTATACCCGAAAACCCCCACAAAAATGACCAAAAACACCCAAATAGACCATATATTGTTACAAATATCATTGGATTGTGTTTTATGCGTTTCAGGTACAAAAGGATTGAAAACGGAGCAAACATGGACAAAATCGAGCTTAATATGGAAAAGAGCCGAAAACCGCAGCCGGAAAAGACATTATTTATTTGGATTTAATTCAAGCTCGGAAAATCTCAAACGGCCCTTGGATTATTGTTACTTGGCAAAATTGGCCCCTTGGTTTAACTTTGAAAGTATGGCAAGAATGGTCCTTGTAGTTTCCATTATTACACCTTTGGTCCTTTTTATTTAAAACCTAAATTAAAAAACCAAAACCGGATCCAATAAAACAAAACACAACCCACCCCATTTAAATCCAACCCAATCCTAAACTAAATACCCAAGCCCACACCCAAAATATAATAATACCGGGGTCAAACACACACACCCCTAGTCAAAATCCCTAAACAATAGAACACAGCCCTAATCACTGTTCACCTTCTTCTTTAACACAAATTCCCGCCTAATCCCCCACTAACCCACTAGTCACTCTCACCCAATTCCACCTCACCACAACCAGCCAAGACCATCACATGGGCTTGTTTACCCCTCCTCATTGCCACGATGGCAATCCCAAAGGACAATAGTCAATCAACGGCTGAGAACCAAAGTTGTGGGCAGCAAGTAAAATCCAAGGGTAGAAAAAGAAGCACACAAGTAGCAGAAGTCCAAGAAACCCTAGTTCTTAGTTATTTTTTTTTAGTATAAATATAGTTGTAGTAGCTCAGTTGTAAGAAGGTTTTTATCAGCTTAATTTAGGTAATTTTTCTTTTTCTTGTTTATTGTTATTTATCTTTTATTTAATTTCCAGTTATGTAATCTCAATTTCAGTTAATTAAAATTTAAGTTTTCTTGTTCTTTTAATTTCTGGTCAACGAAAGTCGACTGCTGATTATTGCTTAATTTTCTGCTTATTTTCTGGTAATGTTACTTTTTAGGGCTTAAGATAGCTTATTGAGTATTGACCTTTCAAAAAAAAATTTAGCTTATGATAGCTGTTGTAGTTTTAAAACCCTCACAGTTCCTTTTAAGGAGTGTTTGGTTCATAGTTAAATTCTGAGCTTTTTGTCATTTTCAGTCATGGTAGATTAGCTTTTGGTTAGACTGCTTATCTCTAGGCTTATAAGTGCACCAGCATATTCTGAGCCTCTTGGCTTATTTCTGTGCTTATTACTTTTGGATTTGTCACTTTTCTCTTTAAACCTTGTCAGCTTTGCATAACTTATCTTCTTTCAGTTTGTAGTTAGCTTTTCATAGCTTATTTGCCTTGTTCCAATTAGCTTAAGTTTTCAAATTTCATTTAAATCTGTTCTAATGTTTAGCTTGTTTCTGAGCTTGTTTGTGGTTTTAAAAATAGTCAGTTTTGTTAATATTACTTATTTAATAGTGCTTAATCAGTTTTAAAAAAAGAAAAACAAAAAAATAAAATGTTTGCAAAAAATGGCATAACCTGGGACTCGAACCCAGGTCTGCTAGCACACAACACCAACACCTCACCCGAATGCTCTAGTTATGCTTGAAGTTTTATTTGCAAAATTTAATATTTATACTTGTTCCACCCTTTTTGCTTTAATAAGCTGTTTTGGCTTATAGCAGCTTATTGGCTTAAGCTTTTTCAAAACTTTTATTTTTCTTAGCTTTTTATTTGCTTAAAGTTATTTCACAAAAATTTCCAGATTTTTCCCTTGTCGTTTAGTATTTTTAATCATTTATTTTCTTTTAATTAGTTTTAAATTCGTATTTAATTATTAAAAAGTCAAAAAATTATAATTCTTTTTTTTCAAAATTTTCTTTTATCATTTAGGACGTAGGAAAATTATTTTGGTACCCGTAGGTTTATTTTTCATAAAATGTTACGTTTTTACTCGTTATTAGTTTCCGTTTTACGTTATTTTCATTTTCGTTTTAATAGATGTTAGCAACCAAGCAACCCTCGTCTTTTCAAGCATTTTAATTCCAAACCTCAAACGATATCCTCAATTTCACGCCTCGTTGGGACTACGACCCGGGTATTCGCTTATCCGGTTTATTACAACTTGATTGTTTTTGCGTTAATGGTTTCAAGTTGACTTTTCTTCGTGAGAGGTTTGACTTGTGAACCGTTTGACCAAAATTAAGCAATCAGTTTTTGGCGCCGCTGCCGGGGAGGTGTGTTGCGACAATATCGTTACGGTTTGACGATTAGTGACTTGAAGATCCTTCCTCGTGAAGTTACGTATTTTTTCTTGTGAATATTTTTATCAAAAATCCAAAAAAATTGAAAAACCTTGAAAACCCAAAAAGATTTTCTTTTCAAAAATTATTTTCCTTTTTCTTTTAAATGTTTCAAAATTTTAAAAACCCAAAAATACTCTTCTTATTCCTCTTATCCGTTTAATTCTTTATCTCTCATTCCTCTTAAAAGTTTAATTCTATTTTCTTAATCCTCTATATGTTTAATTCTGATGGAATCGTTTATCCCTTGCGTCGGTTGTGGAGAGCCGCTTTTCGGTTTACCGTGTCGTTGGTGTACGTGCGAACGGTGTGGTAATGATATTCGGGACGGAAGTTGTTTGTTTTGTGGTTCGAGGAATTCATTCGCTTATGATCCAAATCCGAATTCGTTCAACGAATTTTCAAATTTTTTCGACCACCCTCCACAACCCCAGCTATCTTCATTTCAGCATAATTGCTTTATATGTGGAGATCCATTGGGGGACAATTCACTTTGTGAACGATGTTTCTGCAAAGGATGTGGGTTTACCCATGGACTTTGCATATGTTGCACTTCTGAAATCGGAAATACAAATCCATATTTTCAAAACGATTTCAACCCTCCTCAAAATTCATTTTTGCAAGAACCATGCTATCAAAACTTCAATGATAAATCATTTCAAAATATGCCAAATGATCTTTGTGAGTGTTGTGGAGGTCCTCATAATGGTGGGAATTGTCCCGGTTGTAGCATGGTGGAATCGGGAAACGGGTTTGTCTATGACCAAAATCCTTATTCCTACCATGAAACAACCGACTTTTTCAACCAGCCCCCACAACACCAGATGGAGACATACTCTTGTGAGTCTTGTGGAGGTAGTCCTCACCCGGGTTTTGATTGTCAAACAGGGAACATGTTTGTCTATGAACAAGTTCCATGTAATCAAAATTTCGGGTATGACCATTATCCATATAATTCACCGAATCAGCCACAGCAATCATATTGTTGTGAGTACTGTGGAGGTCCTCACTATAGCTCTGATTGTCAAACAAGGAACCCGCTTGTCTATGAGCGTGACCCTTGTAACAATTATGACTATTCTTATCATGACCAACCTCCACAGTACCAAATGATTCAACCACCACCTCAGCCACCGTCTCAAGAACCTTCTCTTGACGTTCTTGAAATTCTTAATTTACTCAAAGAAATTAAGGATTCGATTAAAGAACGTCCCCAAGAAGATCGTCATGAGAAATCTTGTGCAGAACTTCTAGCCGAAGAACGAGGAGCAAAAATGCGTTCCATATTTCTCAGGGCTGCCCTTCTTGATGACGATGATGAGGAAGAAGACGAGGAGAGTACGATTCCTTTGAGTAATATCATTTCTCAGCTCCCTCAGTCTATTGCAATCACAAACATCTTTCCCTCTCAGTCTAGACCCGAGGACTCTCTCATTATGGGGGATGAGCATCTTAGCACTATTCCTGAAAAGGAATCGGACGAATTCATAAAGTCTAGTGCTGAGAACCTTGTCCCAACCCCAAGTGAGTCTGAGGAGATATTCGACAGAGAATGTGATTCTCCAATTTTTGGAGAATCTCTTGACATCTCTGAGGTGACTTCCGGGATTTTCTCTAACACTCTTTTTGAATTTGATGACGATTGCTTTTCTAGCAACGTAAATCCTCTTTTTGTCGAAGTGTTAGAGAACAATGAGGTCAAAGACTCTAATGTTTTTGATAATATGACCTCAATTGTTAATCCTGAGAAGCAAAAAGATATTCTTTCTCCGACATATGTGACATTGCCTTTTGGGGATCGCCCTTATATTAACTTCACATATGTCGTTCGAGTTTTTCTACCTTTCTTCTCCTATAAGGTAGACTGTCCTTTCAGTCACTCGTTCGGGAGTGAGGACAAAATTTTTGACCCCGGCATATCTCATTCTTTTGAGCCGGGTGTATCTCATCGGAGTGGAACTTTCAAGTACTTCAATGTTTCTCCAAACATATTGAATGAAAGTCCGATGGAGATCTTCTCTTCCACATGCTCCCCCAAGAACAAATGAATTCGGGGCGAGTCTAAGCTATACGACTCGATAAAAAAAAAGCGCTTCGTGGGTGGCAACCCATGCCTATCTTCTATCTTCTTTCTATTTTCTAACACTAAGAGTGGGGGAATTCCTCTACTTGTTGCTTTGTTGTTGTGTGTTTGCCTTTGTTTTCAGGATTCCCGTAGATCATGATGATTGATGCGCCTATTTTCAATCCAGCCGCCCAATATCCGATCTTTATGTTTATGTTTATCCAGGGATATCTTATTAATCCTTTTTGTGAAAAAGATTTCGTTTCCACACTTAGCTAGTAGTATTACCTTTTTACGTTCTATAGTGTCGGCTTAGGCCGGTACTTTGAATATTGAGGGCAATATTCAATTCTAAGTGTGGGGGGGGGGGGGGGGGGGGGGGGAGGAATTCTCATTGGACCAAATTTTGAAAAATTTTCACATTTTGTACCTACTAGTCCCCTAGCACCCCCGTTTTGACCAAAAATTTTAAAATTTTTATCGTATTTTTCGTCTAAAAGAAGTGCCTTGCACAATAAAAATAATTTGCTATACATTAATGCTTCGGTATTAGTGAAAGTTTAGACTTGATTAGACTAGAACAAGGGGAATCCCGACTCTGCTAGAGTATTGATCTAGCTGCTACCCTTAACTTTTAGGCTAAGTTTTTACGAATTGTGCAAATGAAAATGCTAAGCATGGAGTAGTTGGTTCTCTTTAGAGCTTATATAAGTAATCTATGGCTTTTCCTCCCAGAAGCTCCTAATCTGACTAAAATTAGTGCTATTTTCAAACTTTTGAACGCAAAAAAACCGTTTTTGTTAAGCAAATAAATTTTTATACAATCTTGATTTAGAATACTAGTTCAAAGTTTTATTAAATTTCGGAACAAGCATGCTTTCGTAAACATAATAAGAATGCAAAATGAAAGTGAGTCGTTGCTTGAAAGTTGCAAAAATAAAAGTTTTGAGTATGAATAAATAAGTCCTAACCTTCGGTTCGAGATCGGTCCTTGGATCCTTATTACCAAAAGGCGTTTAGGTCTTGGCTACCCTCTTACACCGGCCCTTGGACCCTTAATTCTGAAAGGCGTTAAGGTCTTGGAACTCTCCGTTGTAACGGCCCTTGGATCCTTTATTCCGAAAGGTGTAAGGTCTTGGAATTTCCCCGTGAAGCTCCGTAGTTTATGGTACAATAATGAGTTAAGTCAAAAAAAAAAAAAAAAAAAAAAAAAAAAGAGTGAAAAAAGTGATGAAAAATGAAAAAAAAAAAAAAGTGTTTGTTTCTTATGAATAAATGTGAGAAACTTGCTTCTTCTTAAATTTAAATCGAAAGTTGAACTAGTGTTCGTCAAAATTGTCTAAAAGTTGGACGGTGATTTAGAAATTGTTGACTTCAAAGATCCCGTGAGCTCCGATACTATTCTCGAGGGTGTAAAAACCTAGCCTCCTAAGTTTACTAAGGACAAGCTGAGAAGAAAGTCGCTACATGGAGTGATCTCACCTTTGAATCTCTAATTTCTAAATCATTGTCGGTTTTTAACCCTAATAAATGTCGATTTTTATGATCAAAACTATGAAAACAAGCACACACACCTAACTTATGAATAATTGTGGGAGCGAAAAGTTAAGTCTCGACTTACATAGATTGCTAATATAAGCAGTGTTAGCATTTTACAAAAACGTTTGCACAAGGGTTTTAGACTTAGTTGGGGAGTATAAAAAGAGGATGACGATTACAATTCCCCGGAGTCACCCATTTTGTGTGATTCCCGTTCCATGATGCCATTTTTGAAAATCAAGCATGTTATTTACGTTTTATCTCGTTTAATTTACTTGCATTTTATAATAAAGTCAAAAAGGGGAGGTATATTTTTGGTAACCTTGATATTTTTGATCCTTTCATTACTTCATATGATCGGATTGCTAGGGACTAGCAATTGCTTAGTGTGGGGGATTGATGAGTGGCCATTTACTCATCATTTTATACCCGAAAACCCCCACAAAAATGACCAAAAACACCCAAATAGACCATATATTGTTACAAATATCCTTGGATTGTGTTTTATGCGTTTCAGGTACAAAAGGATTGAAAACGGGGCAAACATGGACAAAATCGAGTTTAATATGGAAAAGAGCCGAAAACCGCAGCCGGAAAAGACATTATTTATTTGGATTTAATTCAAGCTCGGAAAATCTCAAACGGCCCTTGGATTATTGTTACTTGGCAAAATTGCCCCCTTGGTTTAACTTAGAAAGTATGGCAAGAATGGTCCTTGTAGTTTCCATTATTACACCTTTGGTCCTTTTTATTTAAAACCTAAATTAAAAAACCAAAACAGGATCCAATAAAACAAAACACAACCCACCCCATTTAAATCCAACCCAATCCTAAACTAAATACCCAAGCCCACACCCAAAATATAATAATACCGGGGTCAAACACACACCCCTAGTCAAAATCCCTAAACAATAGAACACAGCCCTAATCACTGTTCACCTTCTTCTTTAACACAAATTCCCGCCTAATCCCCCACTAACCCACCAGTCACTCTCACCCAATTCCACCTCACCACAACCAGCCAAGACCATCACATGGGCTTGTTTCCCCCTCCTCATTGCCACGATGGCAATCCCAAAGGACAATAGTCAATCAACGGCTGAGAACCAAAGTTGTGGGCAGCAAGTAAAATCCAAGGGTAGAAAAAGAAGCACACAAGTAGCAGAAGTCCAAGAAACCCTAGTTCTTAGTTATTTTTTTTAGTATAAATATAGTTGTAGTAGCTCAGTTGTAAGAAGGTTTTTATCAGCTTAATTTAGGTAATTTTTCTTTTTCTTGTTTATTGTTATTTATCTTTTATTTAATTTCCAGTTATGTAATCTCAATTTCAGTTAATTAAAATTTAAGTTTTCTTGTTCTTTTAATTTCTGGTCAACGAAAGTCGACTGCTGATTATTGCTTAATTTTCTGCTTATTTTCTGGTAATGTTACTTTTTAGGGCTTAAGATAGCTTATTGAGTATTGACCTTTCAAAAAAAAATTTAGCTTATGATAGCTGTTGTAGTTTTAAAACCCTCACAGTTCCTTTTAAGGAGTGTTTGGTTCATAGTTAAATTCTGAGCTTTTTGTCATTTTCAGTCATGGTAGATTAGCTTTTGGTTAGACTGCTTATCTCTAGGCTTATAAGTGCACCAGCATATTCTGAGCCTCTTGGCTTATTTCTGTGCTTATTACTTTTGGATTTGTCACTTTTCTCTTTAAACCTTGTCAGCTTTGCATAACTTATCTTCTTTCAGTTTGTAGTTAGCTTTTCATAGCTTATTTGCCTTGTTCCAATTAGCTTAAGTTTTCAAATTTCATTTAAATCTGTTCTGATGTTTAGCTTGTTTCTGAGCTTGTTTGTGGTTTTAAAAATAGTCAGTTTTGTTAATATTACTTATTTAATAGTGCTTAATCAGTTTTAAAAAAAGAAAAACAAAAAAATAAAATGTTTGCAAAAAATGGCATAACCTGGGACTCGAACCCAGGTCTGCTAGCACACAACACCAACACCTCACCCGAATGCTCTAGTTATGCTTGAAGTTTTATTTGCAAAATTTAATATTTATACTTGTTCCACCCTTTTTGCTTTAATAAGCTGTTTTGGCTTATAGCAGCTTATTGGCTTAAGCTTTTTCAAAACTTTTATTTTTCTTAGCTTTTTATTTGCTTAAAGTTATTTCACAAAAATTTCCAGATTTTTCCCTTGTCGTTTAGTATTTTTAATCATTTATTTTCTTTTAATTAGTTTTAAATTTGTATTTAATTATTAAAAAGTCAAAAAATTATAATTCTTTTTTTTCAAAATTTTCTTTTATCATTTAGGACGTAGGAAAATTATTTTGGTACCCGTAGGTTTATTTTTCATAAAGTGTTACGTTTTTACTCGTTATTAGTTTCCGTTTTACGTTATTTTCATTTTCGTTTTAATAGATGTTAGCAACCAAGCAACCCTCGTCTTTTCAAGCATTTTAATTCCAAACCTCAAACGATATCCTCAATTTCACGCCTCGTTGGGACTACGACCCGGGTATTCGCTTATCCGGTTTATTACAACTTGATTGTTTTTGCGTTAATGGTTTCAAGTTGACTTTTCTTCGTGAGAGGTTTGAATTGTGAACCGTTTGACCAAAATTAAGCAATCAGCTATTGTAGAAGTGTGTTCCCCTATCACTAATTAATGCCTTTGGGGAACCAAATCGAGAGAACAACCATTTCAAAAACTTAACAACAACCCTAGCATCATTAGTTGGTAGAGCTTGTGCCTCTACCCATTTCGAGACGTAGTCTACTGCCACTAGGATATATTTGTTACCATGGGAATCGGGAAATGGTCCCATGAAGTCAATATCCCACACGTCAAATATTTCACATACTTGAATAATGGATAGGGGCATCTCATCTCGCCTTGAGATATTTCCAGCCCTTTGACACGCATCACAAGATTTTACGAAATTGTGCGCGTCTTTGAATATGGTGGGCCAATAGAAACCTGCTTCAAAAACTTTTCTCGCAGTGTTAGCTACAGCATTGTGTCCTCCAGTTGGTCCACTATGACAATGCTTCAAAATTTGCATAGCTTCCTTTCCATGCACACACCTCCTGATAACCTAGTTTGCTCCAACTCGAAAAAGATAGGGATCTTCCCAAAGGTAATACTTAATATCAGCAAAGAATTTCTTCTTTTGTTGATAAGACATTCCCTTTACAAGGGTTCCCCCAGCAAGATAGTTTGCGATATCGGCAAACCATGGGTACTCATCATTTCCATCAACATACATTAAAGACTCATCGGGGAATCTATCATTGATATCAGATTCGTCATGTAGGTTCTCCAACCTAGATAAATGGTCCGCTGCTACGTTCTCAGCACCACTCTTGTCCTTGATTTCAATATCAAATTCTTGTAGCAGAAGTATCCAACGGATCAATCTGGGTTTAGCATCTTGTTTGTTGAACAAGTACCTAAGGGCAGCATGATCGGTGAACACGATGGTCTTAGACAAAACCAAATAGGACCGGAATTTATCAAATGAAAATACGACGGCTAGCAACTCCTTTTCAGTTGTGGTATAATTTTTTTGAGCTTCATTTAGAGTTTTGCTAGCGTAGTATATTGGTTGGAACTTCTTCTCTCTTCGTTGGCCTAAGACGGCTCCAACCGCATAGTCACTTGCATCACACATCAACTCGAATGGAAGGTTCTAGTTAGGAGCCACCATAATGGGTGCGTTAACAAGCTTCTCTTTCAACAAGTTGAATGCTTGTATACATTCAGAACAGAAAACAAATGGGGCATCTTTCTCTAATAGTTTGGTCATTGGACGAGAAATTTTAGAGAAGTCTTTAATGAAACGCCTGTAGAAACCGGCGTGTCCTAAAAAACTTTGAACAGATTTGACCGATGTGGGTGGAGGTAATCTAGCAATGGTGTCAATCTTTGCCTTATCAACCTCTATTCCCATCTTAGAGATTTTATGGCCCAGTACAATGCCCTCCTTCACCATGAAGTGGCATTTCTCCCAATTTAAGACCAAATTAGACTCCTTACATCTATCTAACATTTTGTTCAAATTAGAAAGACAATGGTGTAACACCCCCAAAATCTCACATAGCGGAAGCATACATGTCATTGGGAGTGCTACGAAAATGGAAATCACAACACAAGGTGACGAAGAACCAATTACACACTTTAGAAAAAAATGGATTCATTTATTTATTTCAAAGTATATAAATCTTTAGTTTGCAAAGACTATTTACAAGTTACTGGTCCCTAAAAAACAAGTCTCTTTCATTATTTAAAACTCATTGGTCAAGTATAAAACTGCCGCCTAGCCACTCCTTGCCATTCATTGCACAACTTCAATACCTGAGAAAAACATGCTAAAAAGGCCAGCTAAAAGCTGGTGAGTTCACAGGTTTTAATTAAAACAAATAAATCAAATTTATATCATCAGTTTCATCAAAAATTCAAGTATACGTTTTATTACGCTAGCTCTAAGTTCAAGTAACCGAAGCTTTAACAGTTCTGCATGCTCTAGAACATGTAAATCATAAAAGCCCTAGCAAGTGTTTATCCCAGACACTTGAACATTGAAATGGTATACGTTCGTTTGCCTATCCGGTCAAACCCAATGGGGACGTTACTCCAATAGATCTATTTATAACATTCACGCTTCCCAGCA
Source organism: Artemisia tridentata subsp. tridentata (assembly GCA_021014915.2). NCBI lineage: Eukaryota > Viridiplantae > Streptophyta > Magnoliopsida > Asterales > Asteraceae > Artemisia > Artemisia tridentata. Next base: position 369,416,578 of record CP139503.1, read on the forward strand.
GAAATTAACGGTTCATGAAATTCGGGCAGTATGGGACACATCAGACTTAGGCTAATCTGCGTAATAACTCTGTATAACAATATTAACAACACAAATTTTGGTTTATGCATGTTTCTCCCCCCCAAAACAAGTAAAAGTAAAAACGGGGCTATAAACTCACCTTTACTGGTTTGAACAGTGAATGTTGTGAAATCTGGGAAGGCACGGCACCAACACGCAACCTATATTAAATAATCATGTCTTAGTTTTCAAGTATTAACTTTAGTTCTTTTCGGATATTAATTTTAAATATTTTAGTGTGTTCAAGTCGTTGTCACTTAAGTATGGTTACTAAGGTTTCTCCTAAAGGAATGGTGAGATGTAATCCTACAACTACTCTAATGGTATGGTAATTGAAGGGTTGGGGTCTTTAATAGTCTAGGTACGAATTGAACTTAAGTCTAGTTGTGATATGTATCTACGGACTCTGAATTGTATAACCTATTTGTTATTCCTATAAATCTTAAAGTATGACTTAACATGTGTGACGTTTATTACCTAGTTAGCAAATGGTCTAAAGGTTTATATATATATTGAAACTCTTGGACCAACTTAGAATTTTATTACGACTTCATTCTTCATATCTAAATGTTAGAATGACATATATTGTTTAATTTAATTTGATATTATGATTATGACACTACTAGTGTCTTAATATTTGATGAAGTTTAATGTATTTTGTTAACTTAAATAAGTTATCTAGTTTCTTGTTATTAACTATCCGTACTATCCTTGTACAAAGTTTTATGTTCTTAAGTGTCAATATACCTATATATTCCGTTGTGCATTATAATCTATTTTTATCGTAATTGAGTGCCATATTTTAGGTACGTGAGATTTCTTTAATACATATATATCTTTCTATCCTTCCCGGTTGCTATAATATTACTTTGTGTGTATATATATATATATATATATATATATATATATATATATATATATATATATATATATATATATATATAGATTTTCCCGTCACATCTTATATTCCGGCTATTCAAATATTCTCGTACCTATATGTTAAGATAAACGGAAATTTTCACTTGGTTCTTGGCCATTTAACCTTTACATCTCTATATGTTGGGGTGATTCTTGTCAAGCTTTTATATTTGTCTATGTATGCTAATAAGTTTTCGTGTTCTCCTTTGTGTTTTCGGTCATTACAAGCTTATATGTTAGTTAATATAACTAGTTTGTAGCAACTATTGTTTCAATTTAATTGTTCTCGTTTGTTTTTATTGCGACTCTAAGTTGAATAATTTTTCGTCAAGTGTTTATCGTCGATTAACCAAGTTTTATATAAGTAAACGGATTTACATTTCTCTCCTTTTATGTTCCAACTATTATGGCTTTAAAGTCTATTTGATATAAACTAGTTTGCGCAGCTATTGATTCACTTTAGTTGTTTCCGACTACTTATGTATAACTGTCATTCGAATGACCATTTAACACTAATGGCACTAATGGTACTAATGGGCTGCGACCCATAGGGTTCGAAGAGGGGAAAAAGGCTGGTAAGTGGGCTGTCCTTAAGGGGTTTTCTGGTGGGCTTATAAGGGCTACAAACTGGCCCGTGTTTCAAACTCAGTCCAAGGCTAATTAACAGCCTACAGTGGGCTCCTACTTTGGCTTTAAATGGGCTGTTCTTGGTTGTGTTTGCTAGTTTCTTAAGGGGCTTCAAGTGACTGTCCTTTGGACTTTGGTTTTTGCCTGGTAGTTATGCTATGGTGAAGGCAGTAAGTGTGCCAAGTTACTACCTTGGCAGTCTCTTTTGAGACTTTAACTCGCGACTGTAACGGATCAGTAGTCACGGCTGTTGTCTCACCTTATGATCCTCCTTCGAGTACTACTCGAGCTTAAGTCCTTGGGTGCCTAAGTGACGGTTTACATCGCATTCTTGACCCATTTGAGGTCGTTATAGGTACACTAACGACCTACAATCTAAATGTCCTAAGCCTCCCCATTTCTCGTTGGCTATACAAGTGGCCATGGTACTAACACTCTCGTCCTATACGGGGTTCATTGAGAGTGTTTTTGGTGTCATTTCCTAGTTCATACGTCCTATAGCAACAAAATATTATTCGAGTTACCTTCCACAGGCTCGAATCCATGGACCTTGGGGTTTCTACACTTCTTTCTACAACAACAATCTACATTAGCCAATACCTTCTCTATCCAAAGTCCTCCTAATCCTGGGATTTCATTCGACCTATCTACGAATCGAACACCAAGTATTTTCTTCAACCTAATACTACTTCTAAGCAAATTTGCTCGACAGAAACAATAATCATTAACAAAAGTTCCATCTTTCTGAAAATCCTATTCGAGACTACTAACAACAATCCTATCATTGTTCTTATTCGACCTAATCCTCATTCCTATTAAGCTCCCCTCAAATCCATATGTGTTTCTGTGTTTCCATTCGACAAGAACAAAACTCAATACACACTTGGAGCTAATCAACCTATTTCGGCCAAACTAACCATACTAACTACAACAACAAATTTTTCTCAAGTTCTTATTTAATCACTAATAGCCATTGAACTTTCCCTCAATATTAATAACACTTTCCTGGGTTTCAAATCGACTAAATAATAACATCAATCCTAAATCTATTATTTCTTAATTATGAACGATTCTAGGAAGTTAAATACTACAACAAATTGAATCTAAATCGAGGTTAACCTTACTATGTTTCCTTGTGGGATGAACTCAAATGAACTCCAAATCCAAACCCAGTTACTCCAAATCGAATCACCACCTTTTCGACCTTATCCTTTGCTCGAGTGATTACTCAGCTTCTTCGAGTGTTTCATTGAGGTGTGATTCGATTTCCTCTTGGAGAGTTGGATTAAATAAGGGGTTTTTGGGAGTACTTCCATGGGTCCTTTCGGGTTTGGGGAAACAATCCTACCTCTTAAGTGATACTTCTACCTCCATGGCCTCTTATCCTAGGTGATCTTGTGATAAAGATCTTTGGTCAAAACGGGTTGGGTGAAGCAGTGAATTGGTGATGGTGATAGATCATGGTGTTTTTGGGGAAGGATGGGAGGCGACAAAACTAAGGGAAAGGTTACAGAACATTTTGGGATATTGTGTTAGTGGGAAGATGAATTTTAGTTAAGTATGTAAGTGGCTTTTAGCTAAGGTGTGTATATTTAATATCCGAGTCCCGTTAAACTGTGTCAAATCCGGATTCGTCCTAAACCGTTTCTAGTTCGAGAGTGTACATTTTTAGAGTCGTTCTAAAATACTTGAGTTTATCTCCGAGTCCTTAATTATTTTCTAATATTTCCTGAACCTCAGATTTTATTTCTGGTTTGCGTGTGGTATCAGTCCGAATGAAACTGGGATAACCTCCCATTTTCAATACAACATAGTGAACAAATTATAATATGTGCTCAATTCACTGTTCCCTGGTGAGATTTCCGGGTGTCCATAAATACAGGTCTGTTTTCCGTTTTAATCACATAAGGCCAAATCAAGTAGTTCAGTCACAATAAATGAATTGTTATGCATTTAATATTAGGACAAATTTGCCATTTGTCACAAATGGTCAAAGGAGTCACCAAAAACAGAGAAGTCGTCCATAAATACTTCCATGTAGTCCCCTACCATGTCATGAAAAATAGCTAGCATGCATCGCTGAAAAGTTCCTGGGGCATTGCCAAATCCAAATGGCATTCTCCTATATGCAAATGTACCATAAGGACAGGTGAATGTCATTTTCTCTTGATCCTCAGGTGCTACAGGAATTTGAAAATAACCTGAAAACCCATCAAGAAAGCAGTAGAACATGTTCTCAGATAATCGTTCAATCATTTGATCAATGAAAGGTAGAGGGAAATGATCCTTTCTTGTGGCGTCATTTAATCGCCTGTAATCGATACAGACTCTCCAACCAGTCACCGTTCTTGTTGGAATCAACTCATTCTTTTCATTGGTGACAACAGTCATACCCCCTTTCTTGGGGACCACGTGCACGGGACTTACCCACGGACTATCAGAGATTGGGTAAATCATCCCCGCATTTAGAAGCTTAATCACTTCCTTTTTCACTACATCTTGAACCTTTGGATTGATTCTTCGTTGTGGTTGCACCACTGGTTTGTACTCATCTACCAGAAGGATTTTGTGGGTGCAGTAGGAAGGATCTATACCTTTTATATCAGATATTTTCCATGCAATAGCTTCTTTGTTTGCCTTCAATACTTCAATAAGCTTTTCTTTCTCATTTACTGTTAAATCAGATGATATAATAACAGGTAGCTTTGATTCGCTTTCGAGAAAAGCATATTCCAAATGTGGCGGAAGGTCCTTGAGCTCAAAATCAAGAGGCTCTTCAAGTGACGTCTTCAGCTTTTCTCCTGTGCCAGTTTTAATCTCCTCTTCCTTGTTTGACCTTGAGGATGGATCATTCTGTAATAAGTATGTTAGTTCTTCAAGAACCTCTTCATTACTCATGTTAATATCCTCTCCTCCAATAAAATTGGTGTCAAACAAGTCTTCCTCAAAGATTCCTTGAAAATTTTCTTCAACAAGAGGTTCAATTGTATCTATGTAATAAAGAGTGTCGTCTTGCTTTGGAGAATATTTCATGGATTTGTCAATATGAAAGATCACCTCTTGATCATCTACCCGTAGAGTCATTTTCTTCTCATAGACATCTACTAAACAACGAGAGGTGGACAAGAAAGGTCGACCTAGGATGAGAGGAACTTTGCTATCCTCATCCATGTCTAATATGACAAAATCTACCGGAAATACAAATCAATCAACCTTAACCAACATGTTTTCCACGATTCCTCGTGGATATTTAATCGACCTATCAGCGAGTTGAATGGTCATACGTGTCAGTTTTGGTTCACCTAGACCAAGCTTGGCATACATTGAGTAAGGCATCAAATTGATGCTAGCTCCCAAGTCTGCCAGAGCATTATTCACATTTAAATTTCCGATTAGGCATGGAATGGTGAAACTTCCAGGATCAGACATCTTCTTCGGTAATTTGCCATCCAAAATGGCAGAACATTCTTCACTCATTACGACAGTAGACAAGTCCTCTAACTTTTTTCTGTTAGTTAGGAGGTCCTTCAAGAATTTCGCATATTTAGGCATTTGCGAAAGGGCCTCAACAAATGGCAAGTTGACATGCAATTGCTTGAATAAGTCAAGAAACTTACCATACTGTTCTGCCTCCTTTTCTTTCTTGTACCTTCCAGGATATGGGAGTTTTGGTTCATACGGTTTAAGAAGAGGTTTGACATGTGTTGTGCTCGGAGAGCTTTGGGGTTTCACCTTGTCATTTACCTCTCCGTTTACCAGTTTGACAACATTTTCGTTAGATGGGAAAGGAGGATCAGTAGTTTGCTTACCACTTTTAGTAGTAACAACATTCACATGTGCATTCGGATTAGTTTCCGTGTTACTTGGTAAGCTTCCTGGTTGCCTTTGAGACAACATCTTTGACATTTGACTCATTTGGGTTTTCAATTCTTGAATTGAGTCTTGTTGTTCTTTCATGATAGCATTTTGTCCAGCGACGTATTGAGTCATCAATTCCTCAAAATTGGAGTTCTTTTCGTTGTGTTGTTGTTGAGGTTGTTGGAATGGTGTGCAGTTGGCCTAGCAGAATCCCGAAGGACCTTGATTGTATGACAAGGTGTTACCGTTCGACCCACCAGCTTGAAAATTTCCTTGTCTTTGGTTTACCCAACAAGCATCCTCAGACAAGCTCATTGGTTTGTCATCACAATCCTTTGTCAAATGAGGACCACCACAACACTCACATCCTACTTGCATAGCGACGACGGTAGCATTTAGCTTATCAAACTTCTTATTAAACATAGCCATCTGATTAGTCAAAGCGGCTATCTCACTCACTCCATCAACTTCAACAGCTTTAACTGTAGCTTTTCTGCTCACTCCATCTAGTGGTGCATACCACTCATGAGTATGTAACGTGATGTCTTCAATCAATTAATAAGCCTGATTGGGGGTCTTATGCATGATTGTCCCTCCAGCTGAGTTGTCAATCGTGTTTCGTGTAGGTCTATCGATACCTTTATAGAAAGTTTGCACGATCTTGTGTTTACTGAGACCATGCTGAGGACATTGACGAAGATACTTCTTCAGTCGTTCCTAAGCCTCATAAAGAGTTTCACTTGGCATTTGAACAAAATTAGTGATTTCACTAAGAAGCTTTTCGGATAAAGCGGGTAAAAAGAATCGGGCCAATAATTTCTCTTGCATTTGGTCCCAAGTGGTGATGGAACCTGGTGCAATTGACTTGAGCCATTCTTTAGCAGTGCCCGTGAGAGTGAATGGGAATACGCGAAGCATAATCGCGTCTCCATCTACATCTTTGATTTTGAAAAGCTCGCAAATTCCTAAGAATGTGTCGATGTGATTGTTCACGTCTTCTCCTAACGCACCACTGAATTGGCAATGATTAAGGATCATGTGCATGAATTGACCCTTAATTTCGAAGTTGTCAACCTTGAGTTCGGGACGAGCGATTGCGGAACTCGCCCCCGTTCGAGTAGTTTTGGCCAGTTCGGCCATCGTGCGGGTATCGTCTCCCATCTCTTTCTCCTCTTCTGTTTGAAATTCGGTATCTAAGTCGGACTCGAATTCGGAATCCTTTTGAGAGGTTCCAACAGAATCAACTACTTGCTCCTTCTTACGAAGTTTGCGAAATGCTCGCTCAGGATTGGAAAGTGGTGATACGATTTCAGACGAATCTTTTCTGGTCATCCACTACACAAATGTGCAAGAATGACGAGAAACAAACAGAAATGAAAAAGAACGTTACGCGGAAAACGCTTAAAATGAAGGAAGAAAATAAAAAGAACTTTCAAAGGAATAAATTCCAAAGAAAGGATCGATTAACTAACAACTTAATCTATAACTCAAAATGAATACACCGTCCTCGGCAGCGGCGCCAAAAACTTGATGTGATATTTTTCGAGTTATATAATTTATATCTAGATTTTACCAGAATGTTAAACTAATACACACGTAGGCAAGTGCACCTATTGTATGCTAGTATAGCAATGGTAAGAACCGAGAGTCGTATCCCAAGACGGTATGATTATTCGAATTGTAGATCTTGAATGCTAGTTAAACAAATTAACATTAAAAACTAAAAGGGGGGAGATGCTTATAAGATAAAGTATAAGCTACTTGAAAAGAGATTTAAAACTAAATAACAAATAAAAGCGACAAAAGTTGAGTTGTAAA